>JAQIYK010000742.1:0-12328 GCA_034700465.1 Rotylenchus robustus | reverse complement strand
CACTCTAAAAACCCCCCTCTCGGAGGGGGGTTGAAAAATATCTCCCCCGGGGGGACTTTTTAGAGGAAATACGGTATATATATTTAATATTTTTTTATTGTTTGAGGGAAAAGAACAGCCTTGCGTGAAATCGTGCACTATAGGGGATGATGACAAAGTTAAGTGCGAAAAGTCGTGCGGAGGAAAGGTAACAAAAGTTCAGTTAACAAAATTAAAATTGTCACTAATAGGTAATAAAAAAATCAGTTCAGCAGTATTTTTAGATGAAAATTTTGGGAAAAATTTACGCAATTTTTGAAATTTATATATTTTATAATTTACGCAAATATAAAAAGTGTGAACAATTAAACCTTATTTTTAAATGGACAGACAGACTACAATTTAATACAACGTTGCAATGTTTATATTCGTATTTTGTGAGGATTTTTATGATTTTTTAATTTGAAAAATTACAATAAATTTTAAAATTAATTTCAATTTGTTTACAGACAAAACGCCATACCACAACAATTGTGCAACAACAGAGCCAAGGAACGGTTCAGCAACAATCCTCCAGTTGTAGTACGGATTGCAAGATGGAAGGCACCACACAAAAATGCACCACAAAATGCGAGGTAAATATAAATAGCCCCTAAAAGGCATTAATTAAAAAATCAAAGACAGAAAAATAATAATCAAATAAATTCCAATTTTGAATTTTTTATAAAAAATATCAACATTTTATTTAAATTAAATCAATAAAGAAAAAAATTAAAACAAATTAAAAAATGACAAAAAAATAAAAAATAAAACAATTAAATTAAAATTAAAGAAAAAAGACAAATAAAAAAGTTAAAATTTTAAAAAATTACAATTTTAACCAAGTGAAATCACTTTTTCATACAAAATTATCAGTTAGAAAAAATATTTTGAAATTAATTTTAAAAATAAAAATTATTAAAAAAGGTTTTAAAATTTCTTAAATTTTTTTGTTCAAAATAAATAAATTTCAGGTTCCGGTGCCCATGGTTGTCAGCTATCACCAATTTGTAGTCGGTCCACTGGACTCGGCTTGTCTGGAAAAGTGCCAAGGCGGGCCGGTCACGAACATGACGGAACTGAAGCCGGAGTGCCAAGCAAAGTGCCCCTTCGACAAAATGGTCAGAAAACTGATAAAAACAAATTAATTAATTAAAAAAAGGAAAATAAACAACGAAATGATAAAATGCATACTGTAAATTTTATAGACATTTTACTATAACGATATATGTACTAACTGTAAGCTACCAAGTGTAAAATTTTACCGTACTAAAATTAGATAAAAAGAAAACTGACGAGAAAAATTATTCAAATGGATGGTTCAAAAATATAAAAGGGAATTTGAAAAAATAGAAGTATTTTGTTGGCTGTAGGATTGTTGAATCCGCGAGAAGTCCTAATGAACATATAAAAAACTGATAAACAAAAAACTGAATATCCAATCCGATTGTCAAATTCGGTCTCAGATCGAACATCCGACAATTTTTACTTTGCTGGAAAATTGTGCAGAATAATGTAAAATTATTATATTTACTCTAATTTCTCTTCTCCCTCGATTTTTTAAAAATTTTGCGGCATTCCACCAAATTTTTGAAAATTTGGCCCGATTTTTCGATTTGTCCTCCTCGATTTTTTCATTGTGAAATTAGTTACCGTAGATATTCCAATATGCGCTCCCTTCTCCCCCTCCAAGTGAATTTTAATTATTTTTTAAAATTGTGAGTAAAGATTGGCATATTGAGAAGAAATATTCAAATTTTTCCTTAAATTTGATAAATTTAATTTAAGTTAATTGAAATTTAAAACCATTTAAATTTTAAGAAAATGGTGAGAAAATAAAAATAAAATTACTGAAAAATAGCCGTCTCCCTCCATGCCACGCTCTCCCCATAGCCCCCTACCGCAAGGAGTTTTAAAGAGATTTTCTGAGATGGTTTAATTTTAGCCATCAGCCGGTGTTGTGACACATACAAGCGAAACTCGGCAGTTTGACAATTTGGAGGACTGCGCGAAGTATTGTCAGGAGAAGGGCATTGGGAAGACGGCGGAGGAGTGCCGGGCAAAGTGCCAAGTACTGCCTACAGTACCCGCATTCTCGGCGCCGACGCTGGTGGTCAGTAACAGCAGTGGTACTGTAGCATCCCAATCCCAACCTGCTGCCATGTTACCGCAGCTGGCATTGGTAAACGAATTTAACTTTTCTGTAATTTTGGGTTGGGCGGCATCTCCTTTTGAAAATTTAGCGTGATTTTTTACAATTAAGTTTTTCCAACTTTTCTCTCGATTTTCCTCTCCTCAGTTTTTGTAGAGTTGAAAAATTAGTTCCCTTTTTTAATTTATCTTCGAGAGGGGTGGAAAATAAGAGAAAATACAATAAAATGTGTAAAGTATTTATTGGAAGTTTTTTGAAGTTCCATAACTTCACTTAAATAGTACAAAACTATTGACAGAAATAAGTAAATTATTTACAAATTAATTTAAAAAATTGATATTTCTTGGCAAAAATGATAGAATTTCGATATTTAAATAAAATTGTTTCCAAAATTTTAGAAAACGCCAATTGTGTCGAAGATTGGCACGTTGGAGGACTGTGTGGGACATTGTAAGGAGAAAACACTCGCCAAAACAGACCAAGAATGCCGAGCACTGTGCCAAACTGAAGGGGAAACGGTGGTGACCACAATTGAACAACATACCGTAACTGGTTGAGGGGGAAGTGGTCATATACAGTATTCTACACACTGCACATCAAGAACACTCTTTTAGTACCCAAAGTATTTGTTTTATTCAATGTTGAAAAAAGGCATGCGGTATTTAATAAATCAAATATTATATGTCTACGAGGGCTAGAACTCTCGCTCAGAAACGCAAGTATTCTCGTTTTTTCTATTTGCAAAGGGCCAACTTTTGTTTTTTCGGAAAATTTTAAAAATTCCAAAAATGAGATCCCTGATGTCCTGTCTGATGTATTTGTTCCCTGATGTCTATCTGATTATTTATTAGTTTGGATGAACGCGAAAAGCTAACAATAACAACTAACCAATTAAATAAATAGAGAAATTATATGGATTTCCGATATCCCTCGCTGATTTGGCATAGCTTAAAAAAGGGAGAAGCGAGACGCTGCTAAATTTTGACTTAAAAAGTGTCCAAAAAATCTATCCAGTCGAGAAAACTCTCCTGGCCTAACAATAAGAACTCTTGGTTTGACCCGGCTAAAATGGATAAATATTAAACCATTTTTCACAGAATTGCGTTAAAAGTGAAAATGGACAACGAACGAAAAGACATGTTTAGAAGTTTATAATATTTACGCTCATTTCAAATAATACAAACAACTTATTAAAGCTGGAAAGTAATCCCATTTTCAAAAGGTGGTAACAACAAATAATTTTAATTTTAAGTATATGAAATAATTATCGAATGAAATAGGAAGGTATAGGGGGGATAATTTGATGCTTAAAACGTATAAGATTAAAAATAAATCGATTGGATGGTGTTGTTTTTTTCAAATCACTGATTGTGGTGGTTCTTCACACATCCGTTGGGTTTGTGCTGCTTCTTCCGGTATGTGGCCAGCTTCGCTTCCAGCTCAGCCGGGATCTTTAATGTCTTCGGCTTCTCCCACGGGAAGTCCATGTGGCCAAAGTGCCCATTTGCGGCGGTTCGCGAATAGATAGGACGTTTGAGGCTGAGTTCCCTAAAATTGGAAAGGAAAGTACAAGTGGTTAACAAATTATAATGCCATACTCGATGATAACACCGGGTCGCAGGTCAAAGTTGTCGTTGACAATTCGAAGGAGTTCTTGTTCTGTCAGTGGACTAGTCCCGTAGGAAATAACAGTGATCGCCAGAGGCTTGGAAATGGCGATTGCGTAAGACACCTTTGAGTTGAACGTTTTTTAAAAACTCAAATTTGTTTATGTATCAAAAAGGGCGCGCTACTAGTTTGGGTCCTCTTTTGGAGACTTGTTCAGTTTGGGTACCCTGGTACCAAGTGTACATGAGTTTCAAAAATTGTTTTCAACACCAAATTGCTTGATAATAATATTAGTTTTTAAGCAATTTAAAATTTTTAAAAAATTGCAAAACAAAATGACCCATCCCCCTATCGTTTTGCGTTTGGGGTACCCAGACTGAACAAATACCCCTTTCTCCTCCCTTTGGTTAAAAATTAATACAAACAAACCTGAACCAAACAGCGACGACACACTCCAGCCTTGACCAGCGATTTGGCCACCCAGCGAGCACCGTAGGCGCCAGAGCGATCCACCTTGGTTGGATCCTTGCCCGAGAAAGCGCCACCCCCATGCGCGCCCCAACCTCCATATGTGTCCACAATGATTTTGCGCCCAGTCAGTCCAGCATCACTCTTTGGGCCACCAAGGTGGAAGGTACCTATCAGATTCGATATAATTTTTCTGAATTTGAAAAAACTAACCACACGGGTTCAAGTAGTAAATGGTCCGATTGTCTAGCAACTTTGCAGGGATGACCTGTTTGATGACCTTCTCCTTCAGGTCAGACCGGACCACGTCTAAATCACCATCAAACTGTTTGTGTTGCGCGGACATAACCACAGTGTGGACCCGGATCGGAATGCATGCACCGTTGTCAAATTTGTATTCGACGGTGACCTTTAATTTGTTGGAAAATTTGTTAAATTAGTTAAGAATGTAGTGAGAACCTGTGATTTGGCATCTGGAAAAGACCAGTCCAGAGTACCATTGCGCCTCAACTCTTGCAGCCGGGCCTGCAATTTATGCGCTAACAATAGTGACAGTGGCATTGCTTCCTCTGTTTCGTCAGTTGCATAGCCAAACATCAGGCCCTTTAAGCAAGACACTTATTTAAAGTTTAATTTATGTCCCCTTTTTATTCAAATTAAAAATTACCAAAAAATCCATTTTAATTGGTTTTAAGCAATTATGATTTGTTGAAAACCAAATAGCTAAAAAGAAAAGTTTCCTTTAACTACTATCTAATAAACAATACTAAAAAATGCAATTAACGAGTCAATATTTAGAGAAGGCCGAGCCGAGCAACGTTTGTTTGCATGTGTTTATGTTGAAAATTTTGAATACCCCATCCACCCACCTAAGAATATGATATATGTACTAATACAAGCTTATACTTGATCGCCGGCACCAATGTCCTTCTCGTCCGTTTTGTTCATCCAAACTCCGGCCGCAATTTCTGGCGCCTGTTGTTCGAGCTCCACCATCACTTTGCATGTTTTGAAGTCAAACCCTTTAGCTCCAAATCAATGTTTTTACTATAATTTTTAATCGAATAAACCTTTGTTTTTCTCGTCATCGAAGCCAATTTGTTTGACTACTCCCCGTACCAGCTCCTGGTAACAGACTTCGGCCTTGCTCGTGATCTCGCCACACAGCAATATCATCCCAGATTTCGCCACCGTTTCTAAACATTTTTTTATCAGGCGCCAACGCCCACTGGGCCCGGCCCGATTCCCCTCTCAAAACTAAACATTTTTTTTATCAGGCGCCAACGCCCACTGGGCCCGGCCCGATTCCCCTCTCAAAATTCTTGGCCCGGCCCGCCCTGGGCCGGCACGATCGCAGCCCTACTCTCAGCCAGTTAAAACCAGGCATGTGCACGGCTACGAATTTTCATAACCGTAGCCGGCTATAGCGGTGGGGTCCATATCCATATGTAACCGCTCAATTTTTAAATTTTTCATAGCCAGAGCCATACGTGTCCAAGGGGGGTTGATCCTCGGGCTCGCGATCAGCGTTTGACTCCCCCTCCCCCCTGTTGCAGGCCTTTTTGGGTGCGATCGACCAAAAAACCGAAAAAATTGCTTAAAAATTAATAATAATCAATTTTTTACTGCTATTTTATTGTGCGATCGACTTTTCCGGCAATCTCCGAGGTTAAAAGAAGTCGATCGCAACAAAATTTTGAAGAAAAATATTGTCAAAAATTAATTTCTCCAACCTTTTGCGAATGACTTTCTTGTTATAATTGGTCGAAAAAGTCAATCGCATGAATTTTTCCTCTTTTTCCTTCAATTTTCATCATTTTTACAAATTTTTCTCAAATTTTTCGATCGCGTGCTATCGACCTACCGCCACACTGGGGGACCCCCTGGGGTTGACCCCCCCCTTGGACACCTATGGTTATGTTAAAATTCTATGAAATTCGAATTTTTTTTTATTTTTCCAGAATTGAGCCCCCTTTATACGAATTGGCTGAAGTGAGGCATCCAACGCAAATCATTGTCACCAAAGAGGTATTTAATAATTTCTATGCGGCCAAATAATTAGCATTCTTATGTTACCAGCTCGAAACCCTCTATAGTGTATGTAGTGACTATTCAAAATGATTGCAGAAAAGATGGACATTATCTTTTTCTATTTTTGTTTTTATTTTCTCGATTCTTGGGAAGGGAGAAATGATTTGGGTCCTCTCCTTAGGCTCTGGAGGTTGAGGTAATATTTTTACAAAAATGGATCAAAATATGTAAGCTTTCATTCGTGCTAAGTACGAAATAATTTTCTGTATTCAGACGGAAAATGTACGTAAATTTGTGGTTGGAGCGGTGCTCAGAAACATTCACTTTGACGCGGACATTTATGCTTCATTCATCGACTTGCAAGACAAGCTGCACCAAAACATTGGACGGAAGCGGACATTGGCTTCGATTGGCACGCACGACATGGACACCATCAAAGGTATTTTAGCATTAAAAGTTAAACATTTTAAAAATTGAAAAGCAAAAAAAATCAAATTTAAAAATGTGAAACTATTTGGAACCTCCTCGTAGCGTACTTTGTACAAAAAAAAATCAAATTTAAAAATGTGAAACTATTTGGAACCTCCTCGTAGCGTACTTTGTACAAAAAAATCAAATTTAAAACTGTGAAACTGAAACTATTTGGAACCTCCTCATTTTAGGACCTTTTCACTATTGTGCCCGTCCACCAAATGAAATAGTTTTCAAACCGCTCAACCAGACTCGGGAGCTCACCGCTGTAGAGCAAATGGATTTATACGTATGTGATTTCACTGAATTTAACCACAGATTTCTGCATATGAAATTTCAAAAATTTTCATCAACCTGACGTCATGAATGCCATCTTTAGAATCATATGAAATGCCATATTTTTTTGTCATTTTTCCATCTTTTAATTTTTTCCGAAATTTTCGGTGGTATTACCAAAATTGAAAAAATATATATGAAAAACTAAAATCTCAATCCCTGGATCCCTGCATTTGATATAGAATAATGTTTAGACGCAAACCTTTAGGCAGAAAGTCACTTGCGCGAGTATTTGCCGATCATCCGGAACCAGCCGCTGTACCCGGTGATCTACGATGCAAACGGTGTGGTGTGCTCAATGCCCCCAATTATCAACTCGGAGCACTCGAAGATAACGCTGAACACGCGCAACATTTTCATCGAAGCCACCGGCACCGACCTGAAGAAGTTGGAAATTGTGCTGGACACCGTGGTCACAATGTTCGGCCAGTATTGTACTGCAAAACCATTTGTGTGAGTGAATTTTGGAATGTTTAAAGATTGAACCCATTGGCCCAGTTTGGATTTTTATGAATTCAAGGTTAAGTTCCAACGGCATCTCGATAGACCTGGTTTTTTGATGTAGATTTTTTGGGTTTTTGTTCAGGCTAATTAAAAAACAATTACAGCCAAGATCTTTTTGAGCCAAGATCTGATCAAGATCTCTAAATATTGCTATTCAATATCTCGATCTCCAGTTTAAATCAAATAATGTAAAAAATCAAATTTGTGTTTTTAGTGTGGAACCTGTCGAAATATTGTATCCAAATGGAGCAGTTGACAAATATCCGGTTAGTTAGTTTGTTTCCAATTTACATATCTCTAGACCAAATGATTGCAGAAATTGGCATATCGTGACCATTTGGTCGCTGTTGAGGACTTGCTGACCAAGACAGGCGTTCCCCATTTGGATGTGGACATAGCGGTGAATTTGTTGTCCAAAATGTCCTTAACATGCAAGCCCGTTGTGGAGGAATCTGTCGACATTGGTAAAGCGCTGAAATTGCTCAAATCGCTGAAACTGAACACCAACAACAAAACATCGGAGGACCAAGAAGAGAAAAAGCAACTGATAAAGGTATTAAAAGAATTAAAGTGGCGTACTTTGTACATTGAATGAAATGTAGCAAAATTTCTCAAAACGGAGTAAATCAGAGATCAATTGTTGAAATAAATTTGAGACTAGAAAAAGTTTAAAATTTATTTTACGAAAAATAAATTGTTTGAATTAAGGGCGTAGCAAGGGGGGGGGGCGCCCCGCCCTCCGAACCGTCGAAAAAAAAATTTTCAGAAAAGGAAAGGAAAATTCAAAGGGAGAAAATTTCAAAAAAAATCAGGAAAGGGAAAAAATTTCAGAAGGAAAAAGGAAAGAAAAAGAAAAAAGGAAGAAAAGGAAAAAGGAGAAAAGAAAATTCAAAGGAAAAAAGGGAGAAAATTTTTCAAAGGGCCTTTTGTTGGCAAAAAATACACAAATTTTTCTCCAATTTCTAATGTTTATGTTTGCCAAATTTTAGACAAATTTTAACATTTTTTCCGTTAAAAACAGCGGCGCAACGGAAAATTTTTGTACAGACCCCCCCCCCACAAAAAAAACCTATAAGCTCGTTACGCCCCTAGTTTACCCACTACATTAGGTCACAATTCCGCCCACCCGGCACGACATTCTGCACGAGTGCGATCTGGCGGAGGATTTGGCGCTGGCCTACGGCTACAACTCGATCCCGCCCCTGTTGCCCGGCTCCAACACGGTGGCCGAGCCGTTGCCCCTCAACAAGCTGTCCGACCAGCTTCGGCTTCAAATGGCCATCAGCGGGTGGACGGAGGTGCTCAATTTTGTGCTTTGTTCCACCGAAGATGTGGGCGTGAAGATGCGAAGACCGGCGCAAGAATTGGACGCAGTTGTTCGAATAGCCAATCCAAAGACGATGGACTTTCAGGTTAGATTTATCTAAATTTCTGAAAAGCACAATTAGAACGTCGTTGCTTTAAACTAGAAAAGCAGGGACTTTGGATTTCTGGATTTTTGGATCTCACTGATGAAAATGATAATTATATGCCATGAACCAAATTTACATATTTCCTTTTTTTATAATTGTTATCTACAATTTTAAAAATTAAAAATGTATTATATTTTAACTCAATTTAAATAGGTTGTGCGCAATTCGTTGCTCCCCGGCATCTTGAAGACAATTGCCAACAACAAGGATATGCCTCTTCCGCTTCGTGTCTTCGAAATTCAGGACGTTGTGTTCATTGACGAGAATCAAGGTTCTGACCAATTTTAAGATTTTGATTACTTTTTGTCAAATTACTGGCCAGGGGCTAGTAATTTTCTTTTTGGGGGCGAGGTGGGCATGTCCCCCTGAAATGATAAAAATTAAAATTTTTTAATAGGGTCTCCTCTTTTGTTTTCAAAATTCGCGAAACTATGGTGTTTTTTATCAATAGGATCTCCCCTTATGAACCCAAAATCCATCAAAAATTTTCGCCTGACGCCTTAAACTATCAAAATTTAGCTCTCAAACCAAAAATACACCCCTAATAAAAACCGAATTTCGGTGCGAATAAAAAAAACGTCGTCAAAAAAATTTCAGACACAAAGTGCCGAAATGAACGACATTTGGCAGCGGTGTTCTACAACAAACATGGCTCCTTTGAGGTGCTGCACGGACTGTTGGATCGCATTATGCAAATGCTGAACGTACCCTTTGAGCCGGCGACAACAACAAAGGCAGCAAAGGAAGACAGCAACAACAAAGGCAAAGGCTACCGAATACGGCAATCCGACGGTTTGTTCAACTTTATAAGAGAAAATGAGAAAAAAATAAGCTTTTTGTATAATTTAATTTTACATGTTTTAGACTTAAATTTAGTCCATAATATCTTAAAGATAGTGTATAATGATTATAATATATAATGATCATATATAATGAATAAAAAGTTACATAGTTCAAATGGCTCCAAAAATTATGGCAATTACATATGTGGCCATAAGCAAAAATATATGTTATTTGATTTTACATTTTGAAGGACCTGATATATAAAAAAAACAATAGATCTTTTACTATTGATAGAAAACATATTGAGAATTGAGTTACACATACATATTGTATTAACACGATCTGTTTGGCATGTACAAATCGGACAAATATTTTTATACACCGACCTGGCCTACATATTTTTTAGAGTAGCTTATCTTGATTCTGGAATTGTTTAAAAAAAATTTGTTATTCAGACCCAAGCTACTTTGATGGCCGTTGTGCTGACATCCTTTACGGCGGCGAACGCATCGGCGCCTTTGGAGTGCTGCACCCCGACGTGCTCGCCCACTTCTCCCTGCACAACCCGTGCACAGCGCTGGAAATTTGCATTGAGCCCTTCCTGTGTTAATTGTTCTGTTCTGATCAATCGGATATTTATTTGCCTGGGCTGGCGATCCCAAAAGACACTTTTTGATGACCAACCTAATTGTTGATCCATACATATTATGTGAATTTTTGTTGTACTGTTTTGTTGTTCTGTTCCCATCCCTTTTTTAAAAGATACACTGACGAGCTTTGATTTTCTACGAACAACAAATAATTTATTGTTGTAAAGTGACAAAAATGATTATTTTTAAAATTTATTTTAAACATTTTTTCTAACAAAAATTTGCAGCAAACAACAAAATGTTCAGTGATGCAGTGATGATTATTTTTATTGCCTTCTTCACGGCACTTCTTGGCGAAGGGCTTACTTGGGTACTCGTTTACAGGTTGGTTTTAATCTGATTTTGATTTTTTGAGCGGATTTTTTACATTTTTGGTTTATAAAAAAAGTAAAAAAATATTTAAGGAAAAGGCAAATTAACCAAAAAAACAAATTGTAGAACATGGGGCTGTAGTACACTTTTCCCTCTACTAATAAGTCAAATCAATTCAATTTCACGTCAAATTGTGCTCTAGAAAAGCTTTGAAATTGCATGGGGATGGAAAGGATAAGATAAGGAAAAGTGTCAAATAATATAAATACAAGATCGGACCAAGGGCGTAGTTTTTGAAAACAAGAGGGGGGACCCTATTAAAATTTAAATTTTTGGCATTTCAGGGGGGCATCCCCCCTCCATGGCTACGCCCTCACTGCACTTTAACGAAGGGAAAAATTATGGGCGAGCAAAGTGCCACATTCATTGCCATTGTTCAAAAATTGGAGAAATAGTGTGTATTTGGAGGAGAGAGAGATAGATATAGAGATAATGATGGCCGACAAATGGCGGAGGCGATAGAGTGTGTCTCGCATGATGCAAGTCGCATCCATGAACCATGACAGACAGTGTAACAAAAAAGATGGCCGATTTTAATGCATTAGAACTCTCAGTAATTTCTTATCAACTCATCTGAATTCTTATAAAATCACAATCCACTTTCATTTCCATAAATTTCAAGGAGTTACTAAAAAAGTTATCCAACTGAAAAAAAAAATTCATGGAAAGGTGTGAAGGGGCTCGCCGACATTTTCCATTTTCGACTGACGAAATAGTGTGTGATTTATGAGAAAGAGAGAGAAAAAGAGGAAGAGGAGAAATAACACACAAACGCAAAATGATGTTAGAACGTCAGTTTATTTTCCCCTCGTTAAAGTGCAGTGACTACTCTTGGTCAAAGTGCTGATGGTGGTCGTACTGCTTATGATGCTCGTGCTTTTGGTGTCCAACCCCATTGTTCGGATAGTGCGGGTACGTGTTGCCGTTTTGATCAAATTGTTGGTTCGTATCCGCGTATTCATACGTTTGCACGTGCGCATGTTCATCAAAATCAAAATCATTGGAAGCTATCGGCTTTTCGTTTTTTTTCAAAAACCTCTCCTAAACGTCATCACCTCTTCTTTTCTTTAAAATCTAAAAAACATGCTACATTTGTTACATGTGTAATGTATTGTTGATTATTGTATAATAACAATGGGAGATTGGTGAAAATGTATTTTGTTATGTTACCTAAGTCGAAAAAACAACATTAATTTCCACCACCGAATATGTTTCTTCTTCTGTTTTTTGTTTTGTTTTGCAATAATCGATTATATATTTTTATGAATATTATTTTTAGTTTGTAATAGATTATATTGAAAAATTTATTTTTTTATTATAAGCCTTCACTGTGGGCTGGTCTCGTGGGCTAGATGAATTTAAGTGGACTAAATTTGAAAAACGGAATTCAACTTATTGGGTTTGTTCAAAAATAATCTCAATTCTCGATAAGCAATTTTTGAGCCAAACATAAGGTTGGTTTA
>JAQIYK010000741.1:0-12330 GCA_034700465.1 Rotylenchus robustus | reverse complement strand
AAGTAATGGGGTTATGTGGACAGAAAGGGGAAGGGACTTGCTCATCTCCGCTGGCCAACATTTCACAATCACCACATCCTCCCGCTCTTACACAGTCGTTGTCCACAACGATTTTTCGATGTCCATGTATTATTTTCTTTTGTATTTTTTAAAGGAATGCAATTTAGCTGTTCAAAAATATTGATGCTACCGTACCTATAAAGTATTTGGCGATCCGTTACTAAAATTGATTTTGTCTTTTCTTTTCACTTTCTCATCATATCAAAGTTTAAATAACACAGCAAAGTTAAAAAAAAACGAAATTTTTGTAATCGTGTTTTTGTATATATATTTTTTCGTTATTAACATTTTAATGTTTGTATTTAGAAATCAAAAACAAACCACAAAAAAAATTGTTTCGTTAAACGTCTATAACACTTTACAAAAAAAAATATAGAAATGGTCCTGAACCAAAATTGCATTCCTTTCTAATAATATCATAAAATCATTCCCCAATTTTAGGCAGTCTTTTTTCAATTACTAAAAATGCCCCACTGTGTGTGTTGCACTGCTGTGCTGGTGCGATTATGTCTTGGTCTTGATCGAGTCATGCACAGTGTTGTCGCCCTGTCATCCCATCAGGTTTGGATTTAAATTACAATAAATGAAAATAAATTTCATCTCCCAAAAAAAATCCGAAATTAGTGAGTCTTATTAATTCCAAAAAAAAGGAAAATCTTTTCACCTCTTTTTTTTTAATAAGGAATGGTTCTGCTTGACAAATAAATAGTATTTATTAAATAGATTAAAATAAAACATATGTATGTAGCACAAATATTTGAAAATAAGCAACTAATAAGCAGAATCATTCCTTTAGTATACTGATGTCTCACCTTTACATCCGTATACCGTACAAGGGGCAAGGGGTAGAGTACATGATTTTTACTATAATGGGCAGAGTAAGCCACGACACTTTTTTTTGTTTGTTTTTTGTATTTTGCTGCTTTTTTTGTTTTGTTTTTGTTTTTAACACTCCGAAAACTCCTAACTGACCCCGGGTGGGATCATCTGTGGCATCCCCCCTTCCTTCCATCGCTGAATGCATGGAGTACCCAATATTATCTCAACCTCTAGCATCTCCTCCTCCTCGTAATACCTGACCCCTTCCAATACCTTGTCTACCTCCGCATTCTCTGGCAAACCCTTAGTTACCTCTATCGCTTTCCTTGTCAACAAAAATGCGACATAAAGATCAGAACATCCATCGAAGACCTCCGCCCAGGCTTTACCAATTATTAGCACCTGCGTACCCAACTCTGGGAGGAACAGTAATTCGGGGGTTTCATGTAACTCAAACAATGCTGATGACCTTCTCGCCAAATCAAGACACATGATATCGTGACGCGAAAACTCACTTATCAGTACTAGGGGTCTCTGATAATTAACCAGGGGGGTCCGCATTCGATGAATTTTTACCACTTCGGGATTAGCCACTTCCAACTTACATTTCTTTGCCTCAGGTTCTCCTTCCTCCTCATCACCACCAATGAAAACATACCCAATTGAACTCATTCGGAGTGTTGGTTCGTTGAAGCTGCCCATGCAAAAATTACATAAATTCAAAGAAAATTATTTGTTTATTTATTCTACACAGTACACGTACTATTTCCAAATTTCAAAATTCCGCTAATCGGAATGGATTATAACTGAAATCTGGGGTGTCTTTACCTAAGACCAGCTTTTGGAATCCACAACCATATCTCATCAAAACACAATCAACAATAAATAATGTAACATATTCTACAATCAATTTATTAAATAATGGGACTCGTATGTAACCTATAGTCTCAATGAACTTTCCCGCATCTATTTCATCAATTGTAACTATGTTTTCAAAAATAACAATTTTAATACCGTCGGCGCAACCATTCTCTGGTATTATAAAGGGTCCTACTCTAGTGTTCCCTAGTAAGTAAGTTAATTCAGTTTGAACAATATAACTAAACAAATATTTTTGTGATTGTACCGCTAAAATAAAACTTTTGGATAAATTGAGAGACCAGGGATTTATCCACACTCGAACTATTTTGTCTTCTTTTGGGTTTTGGGTTAAATTTTTCCATATTTCTCGCTCCAACCATTCATCCTCACTCCATACTTTGCCAAACTCGTTCATCACAGACTGTAGGTTGTGGTTGTGGTGTGGTTCTAACTAAAAGATTACTCAACAAGTTATCCCGGGAAAGTTTATATACACATGAAAGCTCGCTACAGACTAAAATAAATAAATAAAACATTTTCTAAGCACACTCCTCTGTCCTGCCTGATTTTTCCGGAGGGAGTTGTAAGTACTGGACGAACTTCTTAGCTTTCTCCTTATTTACTTTAACAATTTTGTTTAAATTCTCCAAATTTTTAACTGTAAGCACTGGACCCGAAATTTTGATAATTCTCCAAGGCCCACTCCAGCGGGCCTTGAACTTATGGTACTCATCTGGCTGCCAGTGGTCTATCATTGTCATTACTAAATCCCCCTCAACAAATTCATGTTCATGAGCTTTTCTAGCTCGATCCGCATTTTCTTTCTGCCTTTCCTGTGCCTTATTCATCGCTTGCTTTACCCTTTCTGAAATATCTCTCAATTCTTTTGAATAATTTTTTACATATTCTGAGATTTCAACTTCTTTCTCACTTTCAACTCTTTCTTCTCGCTGTAATCTCAAATCTACAGGCATGATCGGGTCACGTAAAAACAAGAGAAAAAATGGAGTCTGACCAGTCGAGCTATGAATGCTCGAATTGTACGCAAAAGCCACCGACTGCAAAAAATTTGACCAGTCGTCTCCCTTTGAATTTGTATAGTTAAACAACATGTCGGCAACGACTTTATTAAGTCGTTCAACCGCACCATTTGCTTGGGGCCTATAGGTAGTTGTTTTAAAATGTTTAAACCCATAAATTTTGGAAAGATCTTCAAAAATTTTCCCAACAAATTGTTTTCCGTTGTCAGAAATGATGATTTTTGGAGCTCCGAATTTAGTCAAAAAATTATCTGCAAAACTTTTTGCAACGGTTTGTGCCGTTTGATTAATCATCGGCACAACCGATAACCATTTAGAAAATGCATCGGTAATTGTTAAAATATAACGAAAACCTTCCAGTGTTAAAGGAAGTGGGCCTAGTATGTCAATATGTACTCTTTCGAAAGGGCCTTTGGGAACTGAAATCGGGTTTAGTGGTTCTTTAAATACATCCTTAGGGTGGCTTTTGCGTTGTTGGCATTTTGTACACGCGTTTATATATCTTTTTGTATCATTAATTAAATTTTTCCACCAAAACCTTTTCCGCATTTTTTCTAAAGTTTTGACAATGCCCAAATGTGCCCCAAGCATTTCATCCTCGTGACATTCACGGATAACCCTTTCCCTCAGGAGATGGGGAATTACAATTGTTGAGCGCAAATTTTCCCCGATATCTACCCATTTATACAGTATTCCCTCAACGAAAGAAAACTTTTCATGTATTTTTTCAGTTTCTTCCAAAAATTGTTCCTGATCTCGATCGTTTTCGGGTAGGTTTTCATTTTCCAAAAGCTGAATTATTTGCATGTAAGCTTTGTCTTTAAGCAGCTCCTCCCTAATTTCATCCAAATTAACTACTTTCAATTTTTCAGTCGGATAGTAAAAATTTTTTGGAAGTTCAAAATCTTGGATTTTTTCTTGGGTTTTCTCTTGTAACTCGGTTCTTGCTTTTTCCCAATCAACTTCAACAACTGCACATTCATACTGCTCACATTCTCTCTCTTCCCCTGGGTAACGGGACAAATAATCGCAGAATTTATTGGTTTTACCAGGCCTATGTTCTATCCTAATGTTATGCTCTTGCAGTGCAATTTGATACCTTGCCATCCTCCCTACCAAATCCCTTTTTCGCAAAAGCGAACATGCCACTGAATTGTCGGTACGTACCACTGTTGTTTTATTGCCCTCAATGTAAGGTTTAAATTGATTCACCGAAAAAATAATTGCTAGGGCCTCGGACTCTGCTGTTGTATACCTTTGTTCGGTAGGATTTAATTTACGGGAAATGTAACAAATTGGGTGTTCCATGCCATCCTCCCCTTTCTGCAACAAACAACCCGCTATTGCTGTTTTGGAAGCGTCCGTCTCAATAATAAATTCCTTATTAAATTTTGGTGGAGCTAAGACCGGGGCGGACAAAAGTTTTCTTTTGATATCGTTAAAAGCTTTTTCATGCTCTTTTCCCCACACTTTTTCAATAAGTCCTTCTGTTTTAGTCAATTCATTTAATGGCGCAATTATCGCTGCAAAATTTTTGATAAATCTCCGAAAATATGATACACATCCTATAAAGCTTCTGAGCTGGTGCAAAGTTTTGGGTGGATCAAATCTTTGCACCGCTGCTACATTTTGTGGATCAGGTCGTATGCCCTGTGAGCTTATTAGGAAACCAAGATATTTTATTTCCGATTTACCAAAAGTACACTTATCCAGCCTTAATTTTAGGTTGTATTTTTTGAGAATTTTCAAAAGTTTTTCAATATCCCTTAAATGACTTTCTTCGTCAATACTAGCAATAATTAAATCATCCAAATAACACAAAATCCCATTCCCAATTTCTTTTCGCAAAAATTCCATCGATTTTTGAAATGTACAAGGTGCTCCACAAAGCCCCATGGGCATCCTCATGAACTCAAATACACCACAAAATGTAGCAAAAGCAGTTCTCTCAATATGTGTTTCCTCTATTCCAATTTGAAAAAATCCACTCATGAAGTCGAAATTTGAAAAAATTGTTTTTCCCCCAATCTCATCTAAAATATCTTGTATCAATGGTAAGAAATAGCATGACTTTTTGGTATTTTGATTTAATTGACGATAATCAATAGCAAAACGATATTTCCCATCTTTTTTCTTAACTAACACTACGGGAGAGGAAAACACCGAATTTGACTCTCTTATGATTTTTTGGCGCAACATTTCATGAATTTGGTTGTGAATTTCATCCCTTAATTGCGGCGGAACTCTATAGGGGCGTTGTTGGACTATTTTTGCTTCATCAATCAATTCGATTCGATGTTTGATTGGTCCTAAAAAATGTCCAATGTTACCATCTTGTCCAACAAAAGCTTCACTATTTCTTAAAATAATGTATTTGAGCTCGTTTTTTGCAATTTCTGAAAGACAAGATTCGTTCAGATTTAAATTCGCCAATAATTCCTTATTTGGGGAAGGTTCGGGCAATTTTGCAGTTATGTCCAGTTCCGGGGTCTCTTTGTCAGTTATTTCTAAATCAGTCTCCATTTCAAATACCGTTTCGCACTGACCATCCTTTAAAGATTCCCATTCTGCCATTACTTGTCCCTGATACACCCGCACTTTTGTATTCCCCACGTTCAAAACTCGTATATAAGCATTTTTTGACTCACAAACAGTTTTCCCCACAATTATACACTCTTTCTGGGTTTTACTTGGCGTAATTAGGACTATTTCGTGCTCTTCTCCCTTACAAATGTCCACCGGTAAAAAATTATCCGAATGAGGGGGTAACTCAACATCATTACTACTATTTACTTTCTTTTCCTCCTTAATTTCAACACTTGCTATCATTGGGATAAAATTTTGTCCTTCTCCCAAAATGTGATTCATTTTAATAATGTTTTTATGCCAATCAAACGAAATTTCATATCCCAAATTGCTCATTGCTTTCATAAAATCTGTACCTAATAAAATATCTGTAGGGCAAAATTCATCTTTTGATACCAAAATTGGGATCGAAAGTTTAACATTTTTAATGGTGAAAGTGACGTCCATTTTTGCCGAAAAATAAAAAGAATTACCATTGGCAACTTTAGCCTGTGTAAAAGATCCAAAAATAGGTGTACCGATATTTTTTGCTACACTCATTTTACAGTAACTAATCGATGCTCCTGTGTCAAGAAGAGCTTTGACCTTTTTCCCATTTGCTTCCACTAAAAAATAAGGTTGGCATGTTTTTGCGCACGGAAAAAGTGTTGTTACTTGATAAATTTTTGGAATCAATGTGTGAACAAAATTACCTTCCTCACTCTCATTTGGGGCTGATGGAATTAAACCCCCAATTTGATTAATTTCTTGCATTTCGAATCCATTCCCTCGCGGTGGAATAGGTGCTCTCCTCTTAGTTCGCGGGGGCTCTGGGGCTCTCCTCTTTTGTTTGAGTAACTGATCCAAGTTTAAGTTTCTTTCTCGACTCTGTCTCATTTTAGGCCTCATTTTCAAAAAAGGTTGTATCCACGGATAAAAATAAAATATTGCCACAATTAGGCCAATAATGGAAATTACTATCACGCCTACTATTATGTATATTTTTAAATCTCCAAAAAAGTATCCTAAAGGATTTGTTATGAAATTTTGAACATTTTCTGTCAAATTTGCCGTTGTGTCTTTTATTGTCTTACCCATTTTTGTTAAAATGTTCACATTCTCTTCATATGTGATATTTTGAGTGCGAATGGCCTTATCCTTTTTATTGATTCTATTGGCGTAACTGTGAAGTATTGAAACCGAGGCCATTAGGGAGTTTAGGTCTGACTGGAATACAGTTTCTGCCCTAAAAATTGCTCTTCCTTTTTCGGGTTTAAATGGGAGTAAGTTTGGATAATTCTCAACAGATGTGGGCCCCTCATAAGTCTGCCAAATTCCATTTTGATCTTTAAAAACTGAGTTGGGGCGGTCAGAAAAATCAATTTCTTGACTAGAATCCTCCAAATCCTGGGCTTGTGATCCACTAACTAAGTAAAAAATTTTCGTCACATTACCCTCCGAAATTTCGACAGGAACTTTTTCATAGCAAGTTTTGTTAAATTGATGGTCCCAAAAAATTTTAATTGGGCTAAATTGATAGCATCTTGACACTGAAATTGCTTCCCCCAAAAAATTTCGCAGAAATGTCATGTTTTCTTAGCCATAGTCTAGTACCAAGAGTAGGATTTATGGTCATTATGGATTTGACTGTATCTATTTGCCGATTGTGTAGGTCGCAAATTTCCGACCACAAACGTTCAAAATTTTTCTGAGCCATTTCTTGAGTGTGAATTTCCAAAAATTGTAATTTTGTGTTCAAATTATTATTTATTTGTGTGTCTACGACTCCCCTTGGGGTTGTAAAATTCGCATTCCATGGAGTATCCCTCTTAATTTTTACACCAAAAACGTTTGCAATTTGTTGGATCATTTTCTTAGCCTTTTTGTCGTACTTCCTAAAATCTTTAAGCTTCTGAATTTGTTGTTTATTCCTTTCAATTTGTCTTATCTCGGGGCTTAAAAATTGTTTTGGCTTTATTTTTGATTCTAACCAAGATTTCACAGTTGGTTTTGTAGCTATTTCTCTTCTTGGGATAGACAATTTGCTCATTTTTTGTGTTACTGGTAAAGTCGGGGTTGTTGCAATAATTTTTTGGGTGGTTCTGAAACGTTTAATTTCCGTTGTATACTCACTCCACCCTCTAGTTGTTGGGATTGCTTTAGTAGCCCTTGTAATTTCTCTAAACATAGGTTTTGTTGTTGGGGTAATTTTTACGATTTTAGTCCCAAAAGTACTATAAGTGGGCCAAACAGGTTTTGTTGTACTTGCTTCAAAAGTTGGTTTTACTGTAGTGCTCCAAAAATTTCTTGTGGAGGGGTTCCCATTCAAAAACTGTTGTGTATTGGTTCTGATTGTTGGTGTATTGCTCGCCATAGTCGCGCGTGTGTATTGGTAAGGGATAGTTGTGTAAATTGGCTGAAAAGTAGTGAATATTCTGGGAGTTATTTTTAACGTAGTTGGCAAAATTGGGGTTGTAAAAGTTTGATGTGCCTTTAAAACGGTGGTAAATTCCAGTTTTCTAGGTGTGCTCATTTTTGGTGGTGCTAAAGTTGTCATTTTTGGGATTTCCGTACTTTTTCTATATTCTCTTAAATCTGCTTTCTGAGTAATCCACATTTTCTGTGTTGTTACTCTTTGTGTAGTTTTCGGCGCCGTTGTAGTGGTCATTTTTTGAGTAGAAGTAGTCAAAAATGTAGTTTGTTCTATTGGGGAACTTGTTTCTGCGCCCAATTTTCTAGGGCGGCCCAATGTAGATGTATGTATATTTGGACCATGTGTATATTCCGTAGTTGGTTTATTTGCTATAGTAGTTTGGGTAGATGTTTCCATATTAACAGTTTTTTCAGTTTCTATACCCTTATTTTCGATAGGAGTTTCCATTTTCTTGGGTCTTTTGAGTCCATGTATATCTCTCTTACTTCTATACTCATCTTCCTCCTCAAAATCATTCTCAAAAGATATAGGGATTCTCAAACCAGTTGTTTTTGATCTCATCCATTCCCCAAATTTTGGAATTGAAATAAACACATCGTTTTCCATTGCAAAACTGTTGCGCCGAAAACAACCTCGGACCTTGATATCAGTAATATTTCCATCCCCTTTTTCTTCAAAAACGAAAGCTGCCTGCAAATTTTGAACTAAAACATATGTATCTGAAACTATCCCTCTATAGGTCCCCGCCGACTCGTATGGGCAATGGAAGTTTTTAGGATCGTCCCAAACTAATGTAGCATTTTCACTTTTACAACTTTTCTCCACCAATGAACAATTTTCAAAAAGTCCCAAATCAGATTTCACTATTTTAGTCTCAAAATTTACATATACCATTCCAATAGAAACAATATAATCAAATTCATAAAAATATTCCGTCCCAAAAATGCCCCATTTTAGTTTTAGCTCTGTTAAAGATCGGAGAATATTTTCATCCATCCTCACTAAGTCCTTTTTCCCCAATTTTCCCGTTTTAGCCAATTTCCAACAATCTTCCTGGGGAATTTGTTCTAATTTATCCGAAAATACCAGTTGGGAGTTATACATCCTTAAAAATGAGTACGTACTTGCGCCAATAATTTTTTTCTGACAAGCAAACCCCTGGAAAATTAACGGCCTGGTTCTAGGAACAAAAATCTCAATTTCATATTCGCCAAAAACGTGATTTTTTGGAAGAGAGCAATTCATATTATCGGGTGGGGCTAAAAGCATTTTCTCATCTAAATTCGGACAAATTTGGTATCCTTGAACCATTCCCAAAAATAGCGTTACCATTGTCAAAATTGACCATAAAGGACTAGCTGACCTTGCTTTTTGAACCATGTTAATTTTGTAGCCGCCACGACCCCTACGGGGATTACGGGATCGGGCTCCAATTGGGGTAAAGTTTGCGTTGTTATTCCTTTGAAAAAATGGTCTGTATCTATTCTGATTAAAATTTTGGTTATAAGATCCACCCCATTTTTGGTTATTTTGGAACCTATTTTGCCACGTTGGATAAGTTCTCTGGTTAAAATTTCCTCCCCCTCTAAAATTTCCTCGAAAATTATTCCGAAAATATGGTCTGTTTGGGGTAAAATTTCGTTGTGGGCCAAACTGTTCTTTCACTTGATTCACTCGTGCACTTTGTACTTGGTTTACTGTTTCTAACTGGGCATTCGCAATTTTCTCTCTGGAAATTTCAGCTTGGGCTTCCTCTTCTTC
Source organism: Rotylenchus robustus (assembly GCA_034700465.1). Lineage (NCBI taxonomy): Eukaryota > Metazoa > Nematoda > Chromadorea > Rhabditida > Hoplolaimidae > Rotylenchus > Rotylenchus robustus. The sequence goes on along the minus strand of JAQIYK010000741.1, from coordinate 2,790 downwards.
GATGGTCTCTTGAATTGCTTCATGTAAACTATTCGGTTTCGGTTTGTGTCTAAGTTGTTCCCGCAATGACAATTTTAGTCCATTTCGAAATAAATCTATAGTCAAATCCTTCCTAATGGCGGAGGTAAACCCCGTACTATCAGGATAACCTTTATCAACTAACATACTTATGGCCTCAGCAAAAAGTGGGATAGATTCCCCCGGTCTTTGTCGCCTGGTTTGACAAGCCCGTCGATAGTGGGAAACCCCAGATCCAATGGCGAATTTTTTTGACAATTCGTCAATCAAAATTGGCCAATCTTCTTTCTGCGGGGTGGTTAGGCCATCATAAATTATCTGCGCCTCTCTATTCAGGTAGATTGGTATCATACGACACATTTCGGGTTGTGACCACTTATATGCTGTTGCAAGTTTGTTAAACTCCCCCACAAAAGATGAAAATGTTCTTTGGTCCTGATGACCCTTATATGGGTTGATCGATATTTGGGGTTTAGGTCCTAATGCTTCTACTTTAACACTCAAATTATCCATTTTTGTCACCAAATCATCAACCATATTTTCCATTATTTCTAACTGTTTCTTTTTTTCTCTCTCAAGGTACCTTTTTCTGCGGCGTTCTGCAGCGGCTGGCGATGTCACTTTGTCTGATCGGATGTTGGGACTGTTGGCCCAAAGTAGTGGTGGGGAGAATCAGTTGGAGACAGGTAGGTTGGGTCGAACAGATGGGGACGTATCGGACCAGATGAACAAGTTGGTTGGGGACGAACAATTGGGGACGAAGGGGCCGGATGAACAGGTAGGTGAAGGAAAGATAAAAGGTGGAAGTAGGAGACGGGCCGGTGAAGAGAAGGAAGATAGATGAATAGATGCGAAGATTAAGGGTTGGGATTAGATAACGGTGTTTTTTTTTGTATTTTTTATTTTTTTTTGTTTGTATTTCGATGATAGTTAGTCTTTTAAGTCGCAAGTAAGCTAGATCTAAAAAAAAACTATTAAAAATGTCTACATTCAAAATTGGGTTATTATCCTTATCGTATATCAACTTTTCGTTGTCAAAATATATAACATTTGTTTTAAGTCTAAAACATCCCATAAAAGCTACCGTAACTTTTCTGACGATCTAGGATTCGTCCCAATTCTGACTAAAAATGGCATAAGCAGGTGGGGGCCCTCCACCATATAAGCCTCGAAAAAATTGCCGGCTCCAGAGTTGCCATTTTTCATTCTCGTTTCTGTCTCATGGGGATTACCTAAGATTTTTTCTCCAAAATTCTTTGCTGTGTCAGGGGCGGCACGGGCGCCTTTGTGGCCAACCCGTTTTTGTATGACAGTGATAAATGTATTGGCAACGAAAACCGACTCTAAATTCCCCTGAGTATGTTCAAAATCCTGTACACAGCATCCAAATATTCGCCGGGCAATTTTTCAAAGCTAGGGGCAAAGACTAACTATCCAACGAATACCGTAGTTTCACCATTGTAAATTTACTTCCGCAATGGGTTCAGTTTCTATTTCATAATAACTTTTTCTTAAAAATTGTCTTAATTCTGACCCCATTTTAACACACACAAAAAAAATCACCTAATCTTCATCACCATCTCTTCAACATTTTCATTCTTTTGTCAAATAAAAGTTGGAAATGAATCATTGGTCAAAGTGCGGAAAAAGGGAGAGGGTAAAAGTAAGAGAAAGGAAAAGGAGGGATAAATAAGAAAAGGGCAAAATCGCAGTGTTAGTCCCCCATCGCCAGATGTCTTTTGTAAGCTCACATCTCATTTGTAAAATCTGTCATTCACTCTGTCCTCTCTTTTTTTTTTAACCATTTCCATCTACCCATTCCTGTATTTATTTGTTAAGCATTAACCATATAATGAACGTCTCCCCAATGCCCGCGGCCATTTTCAAGGGTTGGGTGCTTTCTAACCAGTCCGACCATTGTCTGCCCTGTGGCACTTCCAAATGCTATCATCCCTCCGGCTTTTACGAGCCACTGCTGTGTCCGTCCTCTCCCTACAATATCTCGCCCACCGTTCTTTACGCCATTGTTCTGTTCGTTCTCCTCATGTTTCTGGTGGTCGTTGTCTCCGGCATGTGTTGCTGCTTCAGCTGCCGTTGTCGTCCTCGCAACTGTTGCTGCTTCCGTCGCTCGAGTGTGAATCTGAGCAGCTGGGGACGTGACGAATTGCCTACTGTCGCAGTCACCGCCGTGTGGTGGGTTCTGGATTCCCAATACCCCAAATTGTACATTAACTTTTCCCCCATTTTTAGAGGCCCCTTGGACAGAAAAGCGGAAGGAATTGTCCCTCAGGATCTATTTTCTTTTCAGGATCTGTTTTTCTTACGTGCCTCTTTGTTAAATAAAATTCTGAAAATTGGGTCTTTGGAAAGTTGCCAGGGTCGCCAATTTGTGGTGTGCTTAATCCTTTTCCCCAAAATAATCCAACTCCAATGATCCGAAAAGTTTATTAGTTCAATCCAAAAATGTATGATGAAATTGGTAGGGTTAAACAACGGGAGATTGCAGGCACGAACCACTACTCTCCGGAAGACCCTTCCCGAGGTCTCCCCAGAGGGGAGACCCCCGAGAGTGGCCCCCAGAAGAGAGTGTCACTGGAATATATAGCAAGTGAAGAGTGGGCAAGAGCAAGTGAGAGAAAGAGATGAGAGAAAGAGAAAACACAGAGATAGAGGAAGAGAATACAAGTACAGAGCGAAGTAATGGGGTTATGTGGACAGAAAGGGGAAGGGACTTGCTCATCTCCGCTGGCCAACATTTCACAATCACCACAT
>JAQIYK010000740.1:0-12331 GCA_034700465.1 Rotylenchus robustus | reverse complement strand
TGAATAAATATTTTAAAACATAAATTTGACGAATTTTGACGTTTTTATATTGGGGCCCCCGGGCCCCCCTTTTTTGGTCGGGGCCCCTTGTCGGGCCCCCCCTTTTGCCAATTTCTGGCTACGGCACTGCCAAGTTATCAAGGGGCAAAATTTTTGTTGTTGTTTTTCGCTCAGAAACGCGTTTTTTGGCAAAAAAAAAACTGCCAAAAAAGCAAAAAGAAATCAAAAATTTTGCCCCCCCCCCGTTAACAGGCTAGTACCGGAATCTAGAAATTCTTAGATCCATTGTCGGGCGGAATTCTTGGTTCATTTTTTAAATGGGTGAAATGTTTTTGAATTTATATTTAAATGTTTAAAAATTATAGTTGATTTAAATAAAATATTATATTACTAGTAATATAGAGTGGATAATTTGTATGTTTAAAATCGTTTCGAACCTCTCAAATCTGCTAAATAGTTTATGAATGAAAAATGGATTAAAAACAAAACCAGCTGATCAAAGATCCGCTGCAAAATCGTGGCCAGCTGGTCTGGGTTCTGTGTTTTTGTTTTTTTTGTTTAGGTTCGTTTTTTGTTTGCGTTCGTTTTTGTGTTTGGGTTCAGTTTTTTGTTGGGTTCGGTTTTTTTGTTTAGTTTCGGGTTTTTAAGTAGTTTGGGTTCGGTTTTTTGGCTTCTTTTTTGTTTCGGTTCTGTTTGGTTTAGTTTTCTTTTGTTGGCTTCGGTTTTTTGTTTAGGTTCGCTTTTTGTTTGGTTTTTTGTTTTTCCTAATTTTCTGGATTCCGGAACAAAATCAGAATTATGGAAGAAAGTCAGAATTCCAGAACAAATTCTGGAAGAAAATCAGAATTCCGGAAAAAAATCCGGAAGAAAATACAAAAAATTCGTAATTTCGCCATTTTTTCGAATTTTTATCTACCTTAGCCTAGAGTACGTATAATAATTTTAATTTATATACCAAAAGATGCGCCTGATTTTTCTGCTATTTTTAAAACTAAATTTATATTCATTTAATACTATACGAAAAAAAATTTCAGTAAAAACCAAAGTTTTCTCCGTACGAGTAAATTTTCCGTTTTAGTTTTGTAATTTTCAATACCGTACCCTAGTTTTTACAAAAGTATTTACATCAAAAGATGCGCCGACTTTCTGCATTTTTTATATTAATTTGATATGGTAAAGGTAAAGCTTTATTTTAAACGAGTTATTCCCTTAAAACCCGTGAAGTTATGATCCGTTTATTTATATATATATATATATATAATATAATATATAGACTTATTAAAAAATTAATTTAGGGATACAGCTGGACAAGAGCGGTTTCGTGCTGTTACTCGCTCATATTATAGAGGTGCTGCCGGAGCTTTAATGGTTAGCTGAATTATTTTAAAATTCAGAGTCCACAGAAGGAAAAATAGTCAAATCATATTACTTTTACCTTTTTTAGGTATACGATATAACCAGACGATCCACTTATAATCACCTCAGTAGCTGGTTAAGTGATGCCAAAACCCTCACAAACCCTAATACGGTAAATTAAAATTTTATGTTTGTTATTACCTCGTTTTATATACTTTAAGGTCATTTTCCTGATTGGCAATAAATCTGACATGGAAGCACAAAGAGACGTGACCTACGAAGAAGCCAAAGCATTTGCCGAAGAGAACGGGCTAACATTTTTGGAATGCTCTGCTAAAACGTATTTATAATTATTTGACGAATTAAAACGCTTTTGACAAATTTAGAGGCGAAAATGTAGAAGACGCGTTTTTAGAGACGGCAAGGCGCATTTATCAGAACATCATGGACGGAAGGTTTGTAACTGAATTATGTTTGATTTTAAAAAATTGACATGGATTTTACAAATTGCATTCATATTCGAGCTAAATACATTTGAAAAGCTCAATTTTGGGAAATTGTACCTTCGAATATTGCTGCTGCATATGTTTCCAATTACTATTAGCCTCGACCTGAATGCGGCGGACAGCGGAGTACAGTCAAAACAGAGTGTGCCCAACAGAGGAGTGCACCAACCTGCTGCTGGGGAGCGAGAGTCGAAGAAGTGTTTGAGCTGTTAGAAGACTGGAGATCTATCGCAACTCCGAAAACCATGGGCTCGTTTCGCCCCTGATTGCACCACAATTCCACAATCCAGCACTATCTTTTTCGTGCGAAATCTCGCTGCACTCTTCTTTTTCACTTTTCAATTTGCAGAGAAAGGTGTTGTTTTCCTTCATTATCAATGTACCCGACGATTATCAGAGCATGTAAAAATAAAGATAAGCAAAAAAACATATTCTTTCTGCTGGCCATAGCATGGCGGTCCTTTGCCGAGATTATATTTTTTAAGTAATCGCTTCAAACAAATAAATGATTTTTTGAAAGAATAAAGAATACACAAAGAAAGGACCGTCACCCATTTCTCTATTATGAGATACAGACGTAATCACGTAATGCTTTTATTGTTCATCGATCGATGATTTCTCTTGCTAAATTATGGAAATAATTCTTTTGTGATATGGCGTTTATCTTTTTCTATCCATAAAATCTTAAAAATTCCGAATTATATAGCATTTTTAGACAAGCATAATCAACAGCACAGCAAATCGATAAATCATTAATTCCTTCCTCGAATACTTCGCCCTCCTTTTTACTGTGTTTTTAAGCCACTTCTTTATGTATACCAAACATAAAATTGGAATAAAGATTAATTTGTTTGTATTTGTTGAATATACGTATTGTAGTATATATTATATTGGTAAACAATGCCTTCTATTTTTAAGTACAAAGTTACTCTCTATAATCAAAAGCAATCAAAAGGGCCGTTCGTCTTATTGAAAACGAAATTATTTTATAATTTAAGCTTATACGTACATATTTAACAAAATGTTTAAGAATTATTGAGTTTTGAATTGATTTTTAAATTTTACAAAAAATTGATTCTACCTAAAACCTCTAATAACACCTAATTCTAGCGCTAGAATTAAATTAGAATTAATAGCTATAGCTAAAATGTCTTCTATCATGCGCCGCATTATTTCGACAACAAGTGCTCCTGCAGCCATCGGACCGTATAGGTAAGTATTGATTATTGATATACACAATTTTTTATTTGATTAATTTCGTGTGTATATTTGAATTTTTCTGAAACGAACCAATTGAGAGTTAATTACAATTAAATTAGCCAAGCGGTTCTCGCTGACAAGACGCTGTACATAAGCGGGCAGCTTGGGTTGGTACCGGGAAAGTTGGAACTGGTCGAGGGTGGGACAAAGAACGAGGCGGAACAGGCACTCAAAAACATTGGCGAGATTCTAAAGGCTGCAGGCGCGTCATTCGACAATGGTAATATCTTTTTTGTTTGTTGCTAAACAATATGTTGATTACATCAATTGCAGTGGTCAAAGTCACAATTCTGCTGGCCGACATAAATGACTTCCAATTGGTCAACGAGGTGTACAAGGGTTTCTTCAAGGGAAGCTATCCGGCTCGAGCTGCTTATCAGGTTGCCGCGCTGCCGAAGAATGGTCGTGTTGAGATCGAAACCGTGGCTGTGGTTGGCGAGATAAAGGATCAGAAATAAGCGCAATTAGGTTGGGTTTAATAAACTTTAAAGGGTTTTGTTTTTCACTTGTTAATCTCATCATTCTCATTATTTTGTTCTTTTGATGAAAAGTGAATATTGTGATGTTTTATGTGATGTTTACCACCTTTGTCATTGACGTCGAGCATTTTTTTACTAATAAATGGGTCTTTGTTGTTTTTCAATAAATCGATTTTGGTAATTTGTGCTTCTTGCGTCATCGTAGAATTACCAATAAGTGAGCGAATGCAAATTTTTAACCTTTATATATGTTTAACATGGTATTTGATTTTTGAAACTTTGGGAATACAACAAAAATCTATGTGAGTGTTTTGGATGATCAGAATCAAAAATATTTGATCGGCTGATCAGGTAACAGCATCGATGCTTTGCGTATCAAAGTGTGCATGGCACAATGAACACGAGTCCGGACTCTCCGCCGCAATAAGTGAGACCGGGAGAGCAATTGCTGAAATCCACTTGTGTCAGAGACTCGAGCCGCCGGCCCAAGCACACTTCTGCTGCTCGTCTTTGGGAAATACGTTCCTAAACATTTTCATTATTTTTCAATGCGTTTCCATCCTAAGATTTGGAAGGATTTCAGTGTTAAAAAACTCATTTTTATTTGCCCTCAAAGCATTTCAGGTCAATAAGTGATATCATCATTCATCCTTCGTCTAATTCGAAATGTTTCTAGAGTTTGTGATAAACCAAAACTGGTTCCGGTTTTATTTTATTAGTAAGTAGTATAAAACACTAACATTCTCCTGATCAAGCAGCGCGCAGTCACCCAACCTCACTTCCAACCATTTTCCTGCGCAGCAATCGGCGTGTGAAAAACAAAACTTCTGAAACAAAAATAATTATCTTTGCAACAAAAATACAACCAAATACTTCCTCCAGATCATCCGCTTCGGCATCATTGTCCTTTTTATCGTGAGTGATCAGTTGCAACAAGGTGCGGCCGTGCATAAAATTTTCTGTTTCGCCGGCAACTGTTTGAAAGAACGGGGAGAGCGTTTTATCATTCCTGTTATTTGCTAGTTATCTCTGTCTAATCACTTACCAAAATGGTTTCTAAAATCTCTGGGAGCTACTCGTCCGTTAAGTGAGCAGACCATTCTTCCGTCTGCGCCTACTGATGCGCACAGACCCGTTCTAGGGCAAACACTCACATGACTGTTATGGATTTGATGGCTAAAGCAAGAGGGAAATTAAGAAATTAACTTTATATACATACAATATGCATAAACTTTATGGTGTCATTTATGTGAAAATAAATGAATTAAAATATTTTACTCAATTAATTAAGTTATTGACCAATTGGATAGGGGAGTTGCGCATATTTGCTCCTCTTCTCCTGCTCTGTCTGAAGCAACCCAAATGTAGGAAGGAGACTAAAAAGGGAAGGCATAGAATGTCAGATAAAAGGATGGAAAGCTACTTGTTGCAATATCCCGGTACCGGAATGACAGAAACTAGTCGAATCGTAGCTAAACAGGCCCGGGAAGACCAATGGTTGAGAACAGCACCGAACACCACATGTCCTATTGAGTTCGCACTCCAATACGGGTCGGGCAGTGCCAAACTACAGTAAAATAAGATAAGCAAACAGTTTAAAGAAAACTAAATTAGTCACTTGGTCGGGTTCTAATGGTGCTATCAATCGATAAATGCGGACGAGGCGTCGCCGAAACGAAATGCAAACTGAAACATTGACAAATTCGAGATGTGTAGGAAGTAATTTTTCGAAAAATGTTCTGAACTTTCGCTGGCACAAATTGCATCATTAAAGACAAAAGTACGCCAATGTTAGTTTAGTTTTGATATAAGCGCCAGTATACATCAAAATGCAAATGATTGAAGAAGCATTTTGACGGTAATTGACGCTAACTGTAATACTCTTTTAAAAAGTGAAAAGATACTTTTGTCGATTTCCAACCAACACAGAGACACTGGAGGCGATTGCCAGTCATCAAAGTTCAGTGTCCAGACTGGTTGAGAAGGCCGTCTTAGGTCCCAAATGCACACACAACCTAAATTTATCGTACGCTATAATTGAGAAATGAATCAGCTTTGTCAATTTATAATCAATACCATAAGCAGAGACTGCAGCTATGTTTATAGCATTGGAGAATGGACTCCATTGTAAAGAGAACAGAGGTATGCAGTCCATCATAAGACCTTCAATTTGGTCTATAGGCGAAGCCAATCCTGAATAAAATATTCAGATAGGATGGGTTTTAAAAATTAATGTGCCTGCAAAATACCATTTGTTTGGAAATGCGTTTGTTCTCCAGCATGTTGCTCCTCAATATGATCTGCTTGCATGCTCTTCTAAAAATGTCTTTATCATTATGAGACGGTTCCTCTATCCGATTCACTTTTGTTTTAACAATTTGTCTCAATGGCAAAAAGTTTGTACACAATTGCTTCAGGGATCCGGTGGTCAACAGAATTTTCAGTTGGCAATTCCTATCTGGTTCGGATCATCATTAGCAACGAAAATATTCACTAATTTTTCGAAAGGTTAGAACTTTGTATATAAAACTTTGAATATCTCAAAACCAATCCACTACACTACACACCTTCCATTTTGTGAGATTTTTTTTTTTATTTAATAGTAAAAAAATTACACATCAATTAACTATTCTCTATATAACCTTTTGCTGCATTGAAGGATGCTTGGCTTTTTTCGGAGTAGAGATCTTGGCTAAAGAAAACTTTTATTGTTAAATCATTTTATATGCAGTTCATAGAATTTAGGCCAATTTTTTAATTTGGAGTTTTTTCTGTGATTATATATAACTTCTCAGGGGCCCAGGGGCGTAACGAGCTCATGGGTTTCGGCTCGTTACGCCCCTGTAACTTCTAATCCCCTTGACATAACTGAAATATAAACGTGACGTTACTATAAATGCTTGGAATTTTAATTGGCTTCATAGAAATTTAGAAATTATAAACTAAAAATACTTTCACTTTCCGACGACAACGGTACCCACAAGGGTGGATGACAAAGTGTGAATAAGGGTGTGGATTCTAACACAAGTGGCATGCATAAATTTGTTGATGATGTTGATTCTCCTTGTCCGTTATCTTCTAAGTTGTTCAACAATGCATCCATGTCGAAAGGTATGCTTAAATTTGTCGACACAATTTAATTTTTGATTTCTTTATTACCTGAAAATAAGTATTCGTCCAATGAATGTGCTAACGGCAAGCAGCCCAAGAGGTGCATTGTGAGGTCCAAAAGAAGTTGAGAGAGGAATCGGGGTTGAGAAATCGGGTCGGTACTGACTTTGATTGGCAATCTAATTTTAGGGATATAAAGATAAACATTTGATTTATTTGACAAATTTTCTATTTTTATATTATTTGAACGCTTGTTAAACTATTGCAATTAAAAATATTTAAATTCCGATAGGGTAAACTTGATGAACTTCTTTTTAATTTTAGATCAATGTGTAAACAAACTTTGCTGTTTGTTATTGAAGATTCTACATGTGGTGAATTTTTGTAAAAATCTTCTTGAATCAAAGGACACCAATCCATAGAACACACGTGTTGAGCATTTTCAATACGTAGTAAAGCAGCTAACTGAGCCGTTTCACTAAAAATGTTTTTTAAACTATGATACAAATATGTTAAGTTGTTAATTTATACTTAATTTTGATAGTTAAATTTGTTTTTAGTTGAATTTTCATACTCAATTATCTTTTTTTGTTCATAGAAAAATGAATTCAAAATTCTAGTTAAAGTAACTATAAAACAATGATATAGGAAACCTAAGATCTTTTGGGTTGGTTAACCAAAGCTGAACAAATGCATCTTGATCTTCTTCATTTGCAGGAATTTTCATTACTGTCTCGTCCGCAAATGTGCTAATGGCAACTAGTTCATGCCCTTTAAATCAATTCATTTTAAAATTATTCCCTTAAATATTCCTTAAAAGCTTAAAACCTGATTGCATTGCTCTCGGACATACAGATATGGCAGACAACGGACCGCCACAAAAAATAGCTTGAGCGGTGCGACGACGTTTTTTGCCTTGACGGATCAGTAATCGGTCTACAGAACACATTGCTAAAAAAGTTCATTGACAATAATAAAACAGAAATTAGTAAAAAGGGGATATAATATTATATTTTTCAATACGCCAAATTTTTGTTTTATTGTTTACAAAATTACTTGACGTTGGTCCTTCGTCAATTTCTTGTTTAAACTGCTGAATGGGGGATTCTGGCAGAGCATGGAAAATATCCACGACCTGTCAAAAATTTAAACTATTTCAATATCAATAGCCAATGGATACATACTTGAACACTCTCAAAGCGTTCGACTACCGTTGATGATGCATCAACATCAAAATCGAAAGTTCGAGCTGAAAATATAGGCAGTTGTTCCCTGCTAGACTTTTCATCATTATTCACAATGGTCTCGTCCTGTTCACAGAATTAATTTACAAAAAATATGTAAAATGTTCTTTAAATTACTTCATTGGATATCCTTTGCTTCGCGATCCCATTTGAATTTTTTCCATTCTTTTCTCTATTTTCCTCATCATTTCCAAGTGTATTATTGACCAACAGCTTCGATTGCGTTTCATTTTGTTGTTGCCGGTGGATATTTGAAACCATTGTTCTAGATTGGAAAAATTAAAATAATCCTATGATGTTAAATTAATATTACCCATTTGTCCTAATGTTAGATGATGTCCTTCTGCTTATTTTGGATAAATTCGTTGGCAATGGCGATGTTATTATTGGTGACGAAGTACAAGGACGTTCTGCCCATCGGAATGTGCTCTGTTGTTTTGCTAACGATGGCATTTTGACGAGCGGAGGTGTCGCCTGTTGGATGGAAGCGAGTGAAGAACCAGTGGCACCAATGTTAGAATAAAAGTTTGATGGAAGTTCGAAATCAGTTGGCTAAAATAAAAAACACTCAAGGTCGTTGGTCGTTATTATTTTTGTTTGGATTCGATTACAACCAGCAATATATATACCTCGAGTTTGGGTATCTTCAGCGGTGAATGAGGGTCGGTTGTTTGCGACAAAGAGAAAGAAGTGGATGGATGATCGGGAAGGCACGAGATCCGAGAAGTGACCAAGGACAAACTATGGCGATGATGTTGCTGCTGCTGGTCCATTTCGAGGGACACATTCACTGAATTGTTGGTTCGTCTCCCCACACCCGTAATTTTGGGGCTTCGTTGTGCAATACTTGCATCTACGAGTGTGTGCAAGTGTTCATTGAGAGTAATAGCTAAAATATCCAATTTGAGCAAAAAAGAACAATAAGACTGGTTTATAACTATCTCACGTTTTTCAAATTTGGCCAAAGGCTTATTAGGCGGTACTTGTTTTGTTGAAGGCCTTTTCTTGAGAGGACGACCTCGTGGTTTTGATGGAAATTGCTCTTCATCTGGAGTCGGGTTCTTTCGAGGACGGCCCCTTTTCTTGGGTGTTGTTTCTAGTTTGATACGGCCTGCAGTTTATAATTCGGGAAGTTTTTAAAGAATCCATTAAATGGTAAAGTCTTGATCAAAACCCTCTAGTGAATAAAAATTACCTTTATTTGATGGAAAACCTGCAAAAGATGTAGGCATCGAGCCATGAACCATAAGTTCGACAGATTGAGTCGTAAGCCATCGCATCAACGATGGGCTGTAAAGAGAAAATCCAATGATAGTATCGCACCTCAAAGATGGCCAACCTTTGTTTTTCACTTCTTTTCCATTGCGGTTCTCTTTCTCCTTGCCCACCATTATTGTGCATCCAATCGCAAAACTCTTTTTGCGATTCCTTTGTTAAGCGAAAAACGGCACTTGCACGAGCATTCTTCACTGCCAAAAGGTATCGACCAATTCTTGCCATATCCAACATACAATCTAAATAAAAATATTAATTTATTCCATTTCGAAACTGACAAAATGCTAATTGACCCGAGAATTCAAAAAATTCAATTCTTTAAAATCAAATCTTTAAGCAAGTAAAAAGGACTACCTGAGCTTCTGTCTGGTTCAAAATGTCGAACTCGTTTAAACTGGAGCTGCTCTCCCTTCGCGCCTTGCCCCTCTTTATCTTGTTCTATGTTTTGTTCCGGTGATTTTCCATTCGTTAGATTGAAATCTTTCTTCGACTTCCTAACAGGCATTAGTTCGATAAGTGCCGATTGGCGAATTCTTGGCTTTGCTTTTCCTTCATCTGAAGGAATAAAATCGTCGTCGTCATCGAAGCCAGAACTCTTAAAAGGTATTGAGTAATTATCCAAAATCGCACTCTATGTATATATTAGGCCCGTATCAAGAGGGCGGGGGTTATCCCCCCGGGATGCCAATTGAAAACTTTTTCGCTCAAATTTGATTGAATATACCACACCTGCGAAAAAAATTACTTTTTGGAAAATACACCCGAATAATTTTTTTATTTAAAATTGCCCCATTTTTTGATTACAGGCTTTATATGTGTGCGTGTTAATTGTTGCAAATTACCTCGTCTCTATCTTCCAAAGACTCTCCGATGCCTTCAAAAACCTCATCAGTTGTCGAATTGTCACCATCGCCGAGAGGCTGTCCAATTTTGGTAAACTTTCTTGCCATTTAAAAGAATCTGTCGTGTAAAAGCTTTTAAAATTGTCATCGAAGAGCGAATAGATAGTTAGTTTTTGCAAAACAAATTCAAATGAATTATTTAATAATCAATCAATTATTTATCAACAACATTAAAATGTATGACAATCAAGCCTCCTCAAAATTTCGAAAGTTTGGTCTCGCATATGTTCAGACTTCGCAGAGGGTAATTTTACAATGTGGAAACGTGGCCACCAGCTTAAATTAAATATTTGTCACTTGTAAAACATTGTCGATTTTTAGTGGTGTATTTTTCAGTATTGTACAGAAAAATTTAATTTTTAGAGGTGTATTTTTTGTTTGAGTTCCAAATTTCCATAGTTTTGCGGCGCCGATAGGTGCCGCGCGATTTTGGTATAAAAAGTTCAATTCCGGACAAAAACAAAATTTTGCACATTTTTAAAATTCTAAAAAACGATTAAATGACTACTTTTTCGCATTTTCAGCATATTTCCCTATGTTTCGAAGGCAGATTTTTTTTGAAGGCAGACATGAGATCAAGCCCATTTTTCTCGGCTCGGCTCGCCTTCGACCCCCCCTTACCCCAGCGGCCCGGCCCGGGCCGACCTCCTCTCGGCCTGGCATGGCCCGACGGTGCAGGTAATTTTTTTGTTATTTGTTTTTCAATTTTTTATACTTTTAGAACTTATTAAATTTTTGTTAAAATATTGATTTTTGCCAATAAAAATTTATATTATATTTTGTGGGATGGGTTGGCTAAACCATTTGGCGCGCCGAAATCATTTTTAAATTTTTTTTACCATTTTTATCTAGTTTTTCGACAAATTTTTCAAACTTCGAAACAATACAATATGTTTGATTAGTTACGTATGTATTGTATTTATATTTCTCCATTAATTTTTCTCTCTCTTCTTTTCTTCCTTTCTTCTTTTCTTTTCCTCTCTCTCCTCTTCCCCACCCACCCCGGCCGACCTTCGGCCCGATCTCATGTCTGGTGGAAGGTAACTTTAAAATTCACATAGTGTTTTTTAAATCAACAAAGTTCATACTCAACAACATTGTTGATCCCACATACTTTTTACGCTTTTCCCAAAGCGGCAAAACCAACGCCTTCATTAGTTCAAAGTTATCGTGCAGATAATGTAGATTAGAATAAATTAGAGCCCATGCACGCACTTCAGCTCTATGGCGACCGTAGTCCAAAAACTATTAGATTAAAAAGTTATTTGTTAATTGTGCTCATTTTCATTATTAGGATTAAAGCATCGAACATAAAAATGCGTACCATAAATAATGCACGCAAATTTTGACTGACAACATTGTCAAAAGTTCCAAAACTAGTAGGATCCAAGGATCGTTGTTCCAAAATTTCCAACAAAATCGGCGAAGTTGCTAATAATTCTTGAGCGAGATCAAAAAGCTGAAAATGAATGTAATGTATGCACCTTTAAGCAAAAATAACATTAATATGTATTTTATTAGTCACTTCTCACTTACATAAACAACAAATACTTACACTTTCAAAAAGTTGACCGGCAATATGTTCCAGGCGAAAACGTGCAAGTGCTTTGTAGACATGCTCAAGTAAATAGGGATATTTTGTGCATGCTTCGATTAAGTAGTCGGTCAACTCCTTAAAAAGCTATTGTGACACAAAATCAGCATCAACCATTACAAAAACCTCCTCGCAATCAAATTGAATAGCACCCCATATAGCTAAAGGAAGGAGTCCAACACAATTTTTTGGTTCATCGAACAGAGAACTCAAGAATGTGGTAAAGGCGTTGCTCAAAGAACGACTCTGCTTCTTTAAATAGTTCGTCAAAATAAATCAATAATAAAATTGTAATGGAATTAATAATGTTTAAAGGGAAATCTGACAATGACTTCCTATCGTAATTTATTAAATGCTTAATTTTTACTTACATTAATTGCTTTTCCCAACTGTTGTTGAGTTCTCTCAATTAGAAAATGCTTCTCGACCTCCAAGCAATACTCCAACAAAATGATAACTCGACGACGCTGCAATACACATTTATATAGTTTTCGTGGAAGATATTAAATGACTAAAATTTGATAAATTGCTAAATATCGCAGCCAGGGCCGTCGCCAGGAATTTCTGACGGGGGGGGCTAATTCTCCAGCGCGCCGCGCCTTCG
>JAQIYK010000739.1:0-12332 GCA_034700465.1 Rotylenchus robustus | reverse complement strand
TATAATCAAAATTTGACGAAAAAGGTTTTGCCATTTTTTGCCCCCCCCCGTTAATTGATAAACGCCGAGTCCTCTGGATATATTCATGTTTTAGATATATAGAGAAATCTTGAGTCCTGAACACGAAATTTTGAGTCCTGAATATCTCTCCATTATTGGGGTGTGCTTTATCCCACGGGAAGAAGTTTTTTAAAAATCTTGAACCACTAGCCCCCTCCACGCCTCCCAGTCCAAGCCCAATCCAAAGGCTCAGCAATTGTGTTCGCTTGTCTGGACTCTGGAGAAGCGTGTGTAGTGTGGGAACAAAGCTCGCCGAAGGGGTTAAAGCTGTCCCCGAGGGGGGCGGGGTCAAAAATATTCGGGGAGAGAATCGGAGGGGAGGGGGGGGGGGGGGGAACCGGGGAGGGAACAGGGGAGGGACCCGGGGAGGGAACAGGGGAGGGAACCGGGGAGGGAACCGGGGACATGGTCGGGGGGGGACGGGGACGGGAAGTGGTTGTTGGTGCTGTCGAATAAAAGATTAATGGGCCACCGGCGGCGCCGTGGCGGAGATAAAGCGGAAAACAAAGAGAGTTGGTAGAGAGAAAGAGAGGGGCAGAGAGAGAGCGTGGAGAAAAGAGAGAACTGAGAGAAAGTGGATAGTGAGAGAGTGTGGAGAAATGAGAGAACTGAGAGAAAGTGGATAGTGAGAGAGTGTGGAAAAATGAGAGAGCGGGGGGAAATGCGAGAAGACAAATTATCCCGCCGGTGTGCCCCCAGCAAGGCGATGAAGCCCAAACCCCAAGGCTTGTGTGGGAGCCAAAAAGGGGGGGAACACAAAGACAAATGCGGGAAAAATTGAAGATGGACGGAGGGGAAGGAACGCGGAAAATGTGAAATTTGAAGAAAAACACGAGAAAAAACTATTTGTAAATTTAAAAAACAAAAAATAAAATATTGTTTTTATTTTAGAAAATATTAAAAAAACATTTAAATTTATAAAATAGAAAAAAGGTAACTTTTTGTTAAAAAAATCCATTTTTAAATAATTTTTTTAATAAATTTAAATAAGTACTTAATTAAGGCTAGAAATTTTGCTTTGAATATCAATCAACAAATTCAGAATTTTTAGGTGAAAAACTCTGACATAAAAGATTCCTAAAGATAACATAAGAGAATAAAATTAAAATGAAAAGTTAGACTTTTGATAAATGAATCATATATATGTAACATATTAATCTAAGATTTTTTGTCAAAACAGAAAATCTATGTTTTTTAATGCGAAACTCAAGCCTTGATTTTCTATTTTTTGGAAACCTTTTGGAACTTTTAAAACACGGCTTTTCTTTAGCCAAAAATATATAAATTTTACATCAAAATTAATTGTAAAATTGGAAGTAAAATTTCTATAAAATGGGAAAAATTAATCCCATAAATTTTTGTCCAAAAATGAACGCGAAAAATAAATTGTTTTATCCCTCAAAAAGTCGACGGACCGTAACAAAAATAAAATTCCGAAAGTATGGGGGCATAAATTTATTATGCCCTTGGGCTATGAAAATAATAAAAAGTTCATCCGTTGAGTAAAATAATAAATTCGCAAAAATAAAAATAAATAAAAATGTAATTTTGTGATGGGGGGGGGATAGGTAGGTTAGTTCAGAAAAGCGGAAAAATTTTTAATAAAAATTAACACATTTTTCATCAACCAAAAAATTGCATTTTTAGGTCCATTTTTAGTAATTTTTAAAAATTAAAAATTATTTTAAACCTAAAATTAAATATTTTTTGTTAATTTTTATTATAATATCGGCCCGCAGCCTCCTACTGGGGGGGGGGCTAGGGTAGTTGAGTTTAAGCACCACGGAAAAATTGAAAATCGGAAAATCGGAACATTGGAATTTTAAATAAAAATCAGAAAAATGGTTTGAAAATAAAAATGAAAATTTTTGAATTTGTGAAAATATAACTTACTTTATAGTCAAAAATTAGCTAAAAATTAATTTGCAATATTTGTCAAATAATTGGATGTTTTATTTATGTTTTATACATTTTTAAATATATTTAGTTTATTTTGGTGGTTATTTTTTGCATTTTATATTTTAAAGTTTTAATTTTTTGTTTTTTTTGACAGCAAAAAAATGAAGAAATCCAACTATTTTTTGTGTGTTTTTATACAGAAAAGTGTTGTCTTTGTTAGCAAAATATTTGTAGGGGGGTTAATTGCAAAAACAACAAAAAACAGAAAACTATTTTTGGCAAAATGCAAAATTTCCTTTCTCCAAATTTGTGTTTGGCCACAAAAAGTGTTTTAGGCATCGCCCGGGGGGGCGATGACGTAGGTAAAATGGGGAAATAAAATTTTATTATGCGATGGACGGGAGGGATGAGGAAAAGATGGGGGACGAAAATAGACGCAAAAATTGGCATTTAATCGGCCAAAAAATCGGCAAAAAATCCAATCCAAGATTTATAAAAGGAAAAATGGCGAAAAATCCAAAATTTAATTTTAAAAATCGAATCCAAATTATTTAAAAGGTATACATTACATGAAAATTTTAAAAAATGTCCCAAAAATGAACAGAATCGAGCGTTGATCATTTTTGGTTTTTTAATAAATATAATTTTTGGCTAAAAAGAGAATATTCTTAAGCGTTTTTTGTTTTTTTTAATTTAAAAATAATTTTTAACTTTTCGACATTATAATTGTGTTTGTTATATATGAAACCGATTTTTCGAAAATTTGCTTCACAATAAACAACTTAATTCTGTCACTTTAGATTAGGACAAAAATAAATTTTTCTCTAAAAAAATTCGCTAATTTTCCTATTTAAGGTATATTTTTGGTCCCCAAAAAATCCAATCTTATGGACACATTCGCATATTCTCCTGCCAAAATACGAGAAAGAACAAGAACGGAGGACGCAAAAAATGAAAAAACGGAAAAACCGAAAAACACGAAAAAACCCGAAAAGAACGAGAATCCTCCAAAACAATGAGATTCAACTCTAATGAATACTATTTTTCATTTAACAGGAGACAGGAGGTCGCATTTTTGCAACAAAAAAACTGTAAAATTAGAGAAAATATAGTATAGGTGTATACAACATCTTTTTTGGAAGCCTTCTAAAATCCTTGTGTGGTGTGTCCAGCAAAAAAAAGCGTACCGGAGGGAAGATTTTGCATTTTTTTATTCCGAAAATTTTTATTTTTTTGTGAATATTTTACATAAAATCTCCATTTTCATTTTTAGGTTTTGAATGAATAAAACACATTTCTGGGTTATTTTTGAGCAATAATAATTATTATAAAACGTAATTTCAGACTTTTTAGTGATTCTGAGCGCCAATCTTGAAAAGAAAATGTATAATTTGTATTTATTTTGCTGGAAACAATTTTTTGAAGAATTTCCAATTTTGGCAGTTCAGGCACTTCCCCATGACTACTGCCCCCCTTTTTTTACGGACTACTGGCTTGTTGCTGTTGGGGTGGTCTTTGGTGATGACATATAGCGAAGAAGTAGCCCCCTAATTTATGGCGTCGCTATAAGCGGCCAAATTAGGCATTTGTATCCCTACAAAAATTCAAAAAAATTGTTTCCTCTTTTTCTTCCTTTCCATGCCAAAAATGCTGACGAAAGAAATTTGAGAGGGGCAATTATGCCGGGGAGAGGGCGAATGTCGTCAATAGTCGGCGGGGAAGGGAGGGAAAAGCGGAGGAAAAGCATGGGAAGAAGAAGCATCTGGAACCAGCGGGATAGGGTAGGGTAGGACGAGACCGGGGGGAAAACGAGGTCGAGATTGAAAAACAACCTCGAATTTGAGACGAGGTCAAACTCAAAACTGAGATTTAGGGGAGGAAAAGCAGGAGAGGGGTAGGGTAGGGTAGACCAGGGTAGAGCAGGGAAAACGAAGTCGATATTGGAAATCAAACTCAAGCCCGAGATTCATTTCGTTTTTTTCCGTTTTTCCGGTCTCGCCTCCTGCGCTGCAGTGGGGATACCCCCCCCCGTTAATTAAAAGTACCAAGCAAGCTTCTACTTTTACGCACTTCAAACTTCAAATGCAAAATAAAATCCCAAAACCAAATAAATGATGCAAAATAATGTGAGAAGTACCAAAGGTTAAATAGAAATTTAGGATTTTATAAAATTCTAATTTTCAATTTTCCTTTTCTTTTTTTGAAGAAAGCCTCTAATTTAAGGATTTTAAAAGAAAAGCATTAAAATTGCACTATAAGGATATCACTAATTTGGGGATATCGGATTTTTGGGGAGGAACAGGGAACCCAAGAAGAGGTAAGTAGTAGGTAGGTAGGCCTCGAAATGTAACATATGTTTCGCTATGAATTTTTTCAAAAAAATTGTGTCACTAACTTTGACAAGCTGCCAATCGCGTGTCAATCAGGAAATGATGATGTGCTCGAGGTGGGCCAAAAATATTTTTAATTTATGTTGAATTTTTCAAAAAAATCGCAAAAAATTTTTCAAACCCTTCCAAAAATAGAAACAAATAAATTTGTTATCCAAAAAAGCACCAAAAAATTTAAAAATTTAAAAATTGGGGTCTTAAATAATTATGTAAATTGCCTTTAAAAAGGTTTAAACCTCCTAAACTCGCGTCTTAAATTAATTTTTTGCCAAAAATTATGGAAACTAATCGCTATTCTATTCCTTTGTCGAAAATTGCTCCATTTTTTGTCATAAAATGTCAAAAATATGTTTTTATCAAAACAATGTTTCAAAATTTTGGAACGAAAACTCAAAAAATTTCATATAAAAACCAAAAATTTTAACTCAAAGATATGTACCTATACAATTCTTTGTTTTAGGCCAAATTTTAGGACAAACAGACAAATTTATCACGCACATTTTTGGACTTAAATATCCAAAACTTGTTGGTTTTAAACACACATTTTAGAGCCAAAAAAATCCAAACTTTTTGGCCAATTTTAGGGGCCAAATAAACACAAAATAATTTTGTTAAATTTTTAGACAATTTTACCAAAAAATTGTGTTAAAATTTGAAAAATTTTGTCCTCAAATGCTCCACAAAAATTTTGTAAAAAGAAATTTACTTCCTTTTTGTTAATCCAAAAGCTGGTAAATTGTTTTTCGGGCCAAGTCTCTACTTAACCACCATTTTTGGACTAAAATATCTAAACTTTTTTCCAAAAAAAAGTCTGACCAAAAAGTAATAAACATTAAAATATTTAAAGCTTAATTTTTGGCGAAGAAAATTGGCCAAAATTTCTTATCAAAATTGTGGCAAAAATACAAAAATATTTGACCTAAAACCAAAATAAATATATATATTTTGAATATTTTTTAAGACACAACTACAAAACACACATTTTGTGACCAAAATAATCCAAACTTTTTGCCCAAACCCAAACGTAATAAAATAAACATAAAAATATTTTACATTATGCCAAATTTTTGCGTTGGCATTCCAACAAAAATTTGGCATTTTGACGAAAATGGAACCTGACCAGAGGGATACGGAAATGAGATTTTCTGTTTGGCCACGACGACGACGACGAAAGTGCCCCTGGACTTACTTGCCCGCCTCTTTTTTTGCCTTTTTTGGCCAAATTTGTTTATTTTGTTGACATTGGATCCCCAATCCCCATCCAGCAGAACTCAGAGAACTTCAGAGTTTTTCAAAGTTTTTTGGTATTTATTTTTGAAAAATACAGTAAATAAAAAGTGACGTAGGCCAATGGCTTAAAAAATTTAGAAAAATTGAAATTTATTAAAAAATAAAATTTAAAAAATTTAATAATAATTTAAAAAATTAAAAAATGGTAAAACATTAGTGTCAATTTTTCCGACAAGGGTTTTTTCTTAAATACAGCAAAAAATAATTCGTTCTTAAAAAATCGGAAAGTTAAAAATGTTTAAAAATACATCCGAATTATTTATTGTTAAAATAATGCAAATGCAGAATGCGAACTTTAAAAAAAATAAAAATTTAGAAAAAAAATTTAAATTAAAAAATTTTTAAATTTTTATTGAGTTTAAAATTTTAAAGTTGAAAAACAACATGGATAGCCTTTCACTTTTTCATGCTATTTTATATTTGTAAAAGTTTGACGCAAGGCTAGATCACAAAAAATTTGAAAATTTTTGATTAAATTTTAAAGTTTCATAAATCGGAAAAACATCCGGAACCTGGCTATATCTAACTTCTTTTTATAGTTACAGTATTATTTTTGCTACTTTTTTGGTCCAATTTTTATTTGTTTGTTGACTTTGGCTTTGGATCCACCGGTGGAAAATTAAATTGGCCCAAAAATGTGAAATTTAATTTTTGGCCTTCCAGGGCTCAAAAATCAGAAAAATATACAATCAAAAATATAAGGAAAAAAGTGTAAATTTCGTGTTTTTTGGTGAAAATTAGGACTTCGTTTTTTGTGAAATTTTTTCTCGATTTAATGCAAAATTTTTGTAGACCAAAAATAAACACAAAAATTCCAAAAAGTTGGAAAATTCCACCAAAAAAACAATGAGTGAAGTGAAGCCGAAAAGTACATCTTTTGGAGGAATAAATTTTTGCAAAAATTCGCAGAAAAATCTTGCAAAAATTTTAAGATTTTACCAAATTTATTAGCACCAAAAGTATAATTTTTGTTTAAAAATATTAATAAAAATGTTTGGAAATTTTTGAATTTTGGATTTTGTGTTCATACCGAAAGATTTTTAAATTTTAAATTTTTGACTTTTTCTTATATTTTTGTTGTGATTTTCAAAAGAAAAATTAGAAAAATTGTAAGTGAAAGAGTAGCTTGGCAACAAACAAACAAAAAACAAAAGGTCCGTAGGCGGAATAAGAAATGAATTTTAAGTTTTTTTTGTAAAACTTAAGGGGAGAAGGGGCCTAGCAATGTCATCATCGGGGAATTGGAACAAAGTATGGCATGAAAAGCGAGACAAAAGGCCGAATAATGCAGAGTTCAGAGATCAAAGGAAAAAAGTGGAAAATTAAAAATTCTTGAGGCGCGTATATTTGAATAAAGTGAAAAAATAATGTGTTTTTAAGCAATAAATTTTGAAATCTAAAAAAAAGACCCGCAAGCAAAGGCTTATTTTCAAAAATTTCAATTGTTGGAGCATTAAGCTTAAAGTAAAAAATTGGTTTATATAGGGAAAAATTAACTTTTTAACATTATTATTGGACCTTGTAAAAAATCAGGATTTTGGAGAGCATTCTTTAGATATTCCATTTTCAGGGACATCGAAATAAAAAATTGTTTTAAAAATATAACAAACATATTAAATCTTTCAGCATAACCCGGTTCTGGATCCCGCATTCCACAACCCCGGAAATTCCCGAAAAATCCGTTCTTAGAACGGGGTCTAAAATGCAACTCCTGCATCATTATTTTATTTCTACTGGATTTTTTTGTTTTTTAATGTTCTAAAAATGTGTTTTTTCCGTTTTTCCCGTTTTAGAGAAATATTAGCCCAATAAGTAAAGTTGTTTGGGAATGTGCTCTGCCTTTTGCTGGTCGAGAGTGTTTGTTGTTTGCCGGGGATGTGCTCAAAAAATGAAACAAAAATAAGTGGCGAAAGGGGTAAAAGGTCGGCTTTTCCTCGCGAGAGCAAAAGTGCACCCGACGCCTAAGGGCCTTCCTTTTGGCCGCTTCTTATCAGGCTCGGATTCGTCCCTACCCCCGGCTTTAACCCCGGCTTTATCCCCGTCTCCGACTTGGCTTATTCCCCCGGCTTCTTCCCCCGGCTTTATCCCCGGCTTTATCTCGTCCCCGCTTCTCCCCCCTCCCCCCTTCATCCTCTTCCATATGCCCTGAGGCGTTATTTTTGTTCCCGCTAGACCTTTAAGATAAATTCAAGTCTTTTGCATAGGATTAAAAGCACAGAAATGTTTTTATACTTAGAGATGTAAACATGTTTTTCTATTAAGACATCGAATTGATGAAGTCGAACTGAACTTCGGTTCGAAAAAACTGGCTACAAACGGGGATCCCCTCCCCGTCCCCGGCTGCTCCATACACGATTTCCGAAATCCCCGATCGTTGAATTCCATACTAAAGACAATTTACGCTGGAAATTTTAGGAACCAGGACAACAGTAGAGTAGGCCATTTAAATCAACCAGTAAACTCTGTCTTGGGATCAAAAGAAAAGTTTAAAAAATAAACTCTAACAATCTTTGATCTTATATACATGCATTAATAAGGAAAAACATTGATGTTCAAACCTTTAAACTACAAACTCAACTTAAACAACAGGCTTAAGCTTTCGTTTATATAAGTTCTGAGTTGGAATTGCACTTTCCATCGTTAAAATCTTAAAAAGAGGCTGAACAAACTCTATTTTAAGTACAAACTTTTAGTTTAAACAAGTTTTTGGGATTGTTTCGCTTAAAACTCAATTTGTAGCCTTAAACATCTCTAATATTCGACTTATTTAAAGTGCAAAACTTAGTGCTCATATTTATGCGCAAGCTCAGGCTTAGGCTTACGAATGAAATTTTGGGCTTTGGGTTAAACTCAAATTTAGACTTTGACTTAAATCTCCTAACTTTGAGTCTAGACCAAGCCAAGCTTTTTATTTAGGCTTAAAATACAAACCATTGGGCGTTGGGAAAGCCAAAGTTTGAATTTTTTGGCCTTTGTACTTATTAGGCACCGCGGCTATGGCTTTAATTTTAGACCTATGTTTAGACTTCGGGCACATATCTATGAGCTTAGGCAAGATTATAGGTTTAGGGTTTAGGCTTAAAACTCGGAGCCTTGGGCATGGCTGAATTTTTAGGCTTAGGCTTAAAACGCCGGCCTCTGGGCTCCTTACTGGTGTGGGGAGGGATGCTTTTTCAAGCATCGCGTCACATATGTCCCAAATCTTCTTCCTTGGCCAATTTTTTTTGCCCGTTTTCGGAAGTCGAGGCAAACAAAGAAAGAAAAGTCAGTTGTCGTCAAGCTTGTGGTGGTGCTGTTTGATGGCAGAAAAGTTGAGTGTGAACATTGTGGTTGAAAAAAAGAAAAATTCAATTTTAAACATTTTCAAAAAATATTAGCAGATTTAATAAGAAAAATGCGAAAAAAATAAATAAGAAATCGGATTTGGTAATTTTAATTTTTCACAAATTTTATGGGAAAAATCCAAAATTCCGAAAAAATTTAAACTCCAGACCCCTATGAGGGGTCTAATTTTAGTTTTTTGATTTTAAGTTAAAAAACAAATTTTTAAGGGTTTTTTATTTTTCAACAAGAAGAGATAATTATTGGAATAAGGGCGAAATGTCAGGTGTCATCGGCGGGCTTGAGCTTTGATGCCACTTGGACTTGGGGTGTGAAGTGTGAACAAAGGTTGAGGTTGGGGCGAAAAAAAAGCGAAAAAGATTAATGGTGCGGGGGATCGATCGCATTTTGAGGACCATCAAAAAGTGTTTACATTTGTTGTTTAACACTTTCGGAGTTCAGGTGAAAATTGAGAAAAAAAATGTAAGAAATTGGTGTAAAAAATAAAAATTGATTGTTTTGTCTCGAGGAAAAGAAGCAAAGCAAAATTGGCGGGGTGCCCTCTAAAAAGCGATGACGCAAACAAAGGCAGAGCCAACAACGATTTATTGGCGAGGGGGGACATAGAAATTGGCCTCAGGGGGTCACATTGAAGCTATTATGTCCCAGAGGAGCAGCCGATGACGCATATCTTAAAGGCGAAAATTTAAAAAAAAGTGCATTGGATTTTTTAATTATTTTACAATTTTTGGATCAGAATTTAGAATTTGCAAATTTTTGTTTTATTTATGCGAAAAATAGATTTTGAGCTAGTTTAGGTTTAGAATAAAAAAGAGCCAAATATTGTGTTATTTTTTATTAAATTTTACTACTAAAATTAACATATTTAAATTTAATTTGTGTCTAAAAACAGAGATAAATAATTCCGTAGAAAATCTTGAAAATTACAAATTACAAATTAAATTTTCAAATTTGCTTAACGCAGATAAAACAAAAAACTGTTTTTTATTTTCTTTTTACAATAATTTTAGAATATTTTATTCTGATTTTAATTATATTGCATTTATTAATTCAAGTTAAATTTATTTTTACCATTATTTTTTCTGATTTGTAATTATTTTACAATTTGTAATTCTGAATGGTAATTATTTTACAATTTTAAATTCTAATTTGTAATATTTTACAATTTTAAATTCTGATTTGTAATTATTTTACAATTTGTAATTCTGATTTGTAATTATTTTACAATTTTAAATTCTAATTTGTAATTATTTTACAATTTTAAATTCTGATTTGTAATAATTTTACAATTTTTAATTCTGATTTGTGATTATTTTTTACAATTTTACTTCTGAATTGTAATTATTGTACAATTTTTAATTTTGATTTTGATTTTTTTTACAATTTTACTTCTGAATTGTAATTATTTTACAATTGTTAATTCTGATTTGTAATTATTACATTCTACTACAGTATTTTATTTTGCCGACCTGGATCTGTAGGTACGGTACCCGACATGGGTGGCGAAGTCGATGCACAGTCCGATGCTCATCAGGATGTTGACCACCGTAGTCGGGTCCAAGTCGGAGCCCCACAGGGACAAATATCCGCAAACACCGATGTCCTTAAGTTTGGATTTTTTTTATTTAAAATTTTCCCTACCATGGACACCAACATGAAGGACACCCAGAACACGATGGCGGAGTCAGCAATGAACAAGATGCAGATCAGGATCATGGCCAGGATGGCGGTGCCCAGGGAAGAGAGCTTGTGAAAATTTAATTTTAAAATTTCATAGAATTTCACTGAGAAATTTTTCGGAATTTATTAGGAAACTTGTATTTTGTTATTTAAACTAAACAATTTAAAATTATTGTATTTTTTAACATAAAAATTAGGTAGAATTTTTGCTTTTGAAATTTTGCAACAAAAACTTTAGAAATCTGAAAAATAAAATTTAATTTTGTTGGTTTTATTTTTCTACCGTAGTGCTTTTGAGCTCGAGCATTTGGTCGCTGAAGAAGTTGTTCTCGTCAAACACAAGGGCCTGAATTTTCAGATTTTTTGGGAAATTACAAATTTAATTGGAATTTTTCAAATTTAATTGAAAATTTAAATTTTTTGAATTTTTGATTTATTTTGTATTATATTTGCGTTTTTTTAACCTGAAAGTCCGGATAGCGGGCAGTGATGTTGCGCCAGGTGAGCAGCAGCGAAGTGCGCACATTCCAGTCCGTGATTTTGAAGGCGGTGGTGAAGTAGAACTTGTCCACGTACTCCTTGCCCTCCTTGACAAATCAAAATTAATTTTAAATTAATGAATTGCAAATTTTAAATTAATTAATTTTATTTTTTAAATTAATTAATTAATTTTATTTATTTATTTATTTAATTTTATTAAACACACACACACACACTAATTAATTACATTAATTTTTACATTTTTACATTTTATTAATTTTTACATTTTATTAATTTTTACATTTTTTACATTTAGTTGTTTTAATGTTTTCTAAAATTCCATCTGTTTTATTTTTCTTAATGTTTAAGTTTTTTTTCCAATTTTTTGCATTTTTTTTACTAATTTTTTATTTTTTTATATTTTATTTTATTTTTATTTTTCTGCTCTTGGTGCTGACCCTGCTCGGATTTGGTGCCCATTTGAGGAAGGATGCCCACTGTTTGTTGAACGAAATTTTGAGGAAGGCGCGCAATGTGTCGTAAAAACTTTGGTCATCCTCGGCAGCGAAATATTGTCTGAAAATAACAATAAAAAATTTCTCGAAAATATATTTTTTGAAAATTTATGATAAAGTTGAATTTTGGAAAAATCATAAACTTCATTTTTATTTGTCCTGAAATTTTGAAGATTATCTAAAAGTAAATTTTTATCTGAAATTTAATAAATTTATTTTTAATAAAATAAAAATTCAGAAAAAAAATCCCAAAAATTCAGTTTTTAAAAGGACCTGTAGTTGTTGAATTCACGAAGCCAGAGCTGGCTGGAATTGGGGCCCATTGAATAAGCCGTTGACTCCAACTCCTCGACCATCCGCATCAGACGGTCCAACTAAAAATGAGAAAAAATAAAGTTTCTATTGAAAAATTATTTTCAAAATTTCTGAATTTTTACAATTTATTATGGCCGAAAATTAAAAGAATTTTTTCGTAAGGGGGAGAAGGGGGAGAATGAAGATTTTAGAAGAGGGACTTTTTAGAGGAAATCAATATATTTATTTTACTGTATTTTTTTCATTTTTTCAATAATTTTTTTCCATTTTCTACATAATTTCAATACATTTTTAATTATTTTTTTTTAACTATTTTCTCATCATTTTTTGATTACCTATTTTTTCTATAATTTTCTCATTT
>JAQIYK010000738.1:0-12335 GCA_034700465.1 Rotylenchus robustus | reverse complement strand
AATGGATGATAAGTGGGGGTCCGGTGGTGCCGATAGGCGCCACCGGGAAATTTTTTGAAAAAGCAACTTTTCTTAAGGAAAATGATTATTTTATTTGGAGAGCTTCTTTTCTTTATTCCTCCCTTTAGCCCTTTCCTAATTTTTTTTCTTCCGCCGGCCATGGGAGGGGGCACTTCTCCAGATCCCCCTGCCATTTTCGAATCCGAGATCGAAAGTCCAAACAAAAGACAAACAAAAAATTCGGCTTAAAATTTTAACAAAATCTAAATTTTTCAGAAGCCCGTACGCGGCACTTGTCACCGGACTGTCCCAGCCCCTTTGTGATCCGCATCAAGTAGGCAATTTTTGGGAATAATTTAATTGAATTCAATACAATTTTAGGTGTGTGGTGCCGAGACCCGCTTCATGGTGTCATTCCGCTCGGGAATGTCCCACCTACAACGCGAGCTTCCCGCGCCGATGCTGTTTGACACCGTGCGGATACAATGTGAATAAACAAAAAATATTTATAATTTATTTATTTTTTGTTAATATGTTTTTTCAAGTACAAAAAACATTTTAAAATTAAAATAACCCCCAATTTTAAGGTCTGTATGACAAAATTCGGGGACGACGGATGGATCATTGCCTGATGGAAGAACAAATATTTCACTTAAAGTCACGCAAATTTCACACACATCGATCTCAACATTATTTATTATAATTTATTTTTTAATCTGAATTTATGTCAAATTAGTGGCATTTTATCCGATTTTGTCATTCGATATTCAATGAAAATTACAATTTTTGAATAAATTCCTTTACGATTGCCCTGATAAAAGTGGTTATTAATCACAATTCAAAATAAATAAATAAATAAATGGGGGTGTCTTTTGTATAAAAAAGGTGAAAATAAATGCAAATTTACGCAATTTGTTTGCTCACTCTTCACGGTTTTTCCTGTACTGGACACGTTCCACCTTCACCTCGTCGTTGATCAGTCGGTACAGGTAGGCCACAATCACGTCCTGCTGAACATCCAGCACAATGAAAGAGGGCACCACGTTACTGAAAAACGGAAAAAATCATTTTTTGCAAAGTTTAAAAAAAATAAAAAATTACAACGGAATTTTCCCAAATACAAAAAATATTAAAGTTTTATGCACGTTGCTAAATTCAGAAAAATTGTTCGGTAAAATTCGAAATTTAAGTCTACGACTTGTCAGTTAAATATTAAAAAATTCAAACTTCCTTATCCGATAGACCGATAGTTTTATTTTTACACATGTTTTATTTTTACAGTTTTATTTTTACACATCCAAATAGGGTTTTTTTTAATCCGTCGAAATTTTAAATAGGGTTGTGCCCCGTTTTCGGGTGCGGGGGGAATGGTGAGTCAAAAGCTCAGAAGGGCTGCGGGGACGGGGAATTCGATTCCCCGCCATTCGTTCCCCGTCCCGTCCCCGATTTTTTTTCGGCGGGGGGGAGGGGGGAGATTCCACGGGGACCCCGGGGAATTTCAAAAATTGCCATAAACCAAAAAAAATCTACCATTTTTGTGCTTTTTATTTTTCAAAATTGACAATAATTAAACATTTTTTGCGATGCTAAAGACCGAAAATGTACAAAAAATGTCAATTTTTAGATAAAAAATGGTCAAAATTTTCTTCAAAAATTCAAAATTTTGCCAAAAAAATTTTGACCCAAATCCCATTCCCCGGGTTCCCCGCCGCCCATTCCCCGCCCCGTCCCCGTTTTTTCGGCGAAAGATCCAAAATAATTTCATACTCTTTGACCATGGAGAAAGCGCCGGTGGCGGAGCCCGGGTTGACATAGAACACGCCGTTCTTCTCATACACCTTGCACTCGTGCGTGTGCCCCGAGATCAGCACGTCCACGTTCATTTGCTGGGCGGCCAATTCCATGGCCTTTAAAAACTTGGCTTTTTTTGTACTTTGTAATTATTCAAAAATAAACCTTAAGATTCCCCCATGGGATGAACTGGTGGCCATGGGTGAGTCCGATGCGAAAATGGCCCACCGGAATCACTTTCACGTCCGGGAACGCGGTGTCATCGTCAAAATCGCCGCGAACACAATGGACTAAAAATTAAGAAACAAATGAGGCAGATAAAAGGATAAATACATACTGGGCAGTTAAAATCAAAAAATAAATAAAAAACCTATAGGAAGCCGAAAATTTTCCAGTCGATTTTTTAATTAATTTTTGAAAGTGATTTAAGAAAACAGCTATTTTTAGCTCAATTTTAATGAAATTAAACTGTTTATTTTCTCCAGTTTTGCTTTTTTGGTAAAAATATTTACGTGTTTTTAAGCGAGGTTTCACTTTTTGAATTTTAAAATTAAATTTTTGTTTTCCAACTTTAAAGTTAGTTACCGTCACAGGTCAACGACTTTAGATAGTCCACTGTCTCGCGTGCGCAGTTGCCCGTGCACAGCACGTGCTGCATTTTGTTGGGCACCAACAGCTTGCGGAACTTCTGCGGCAGCGCATAGGCGCGGTAGGGAATGTGGAAGTCGCCGATGACCAGCACCAACTTGTTGAGGTTTTTATGGTTTAGGCAGTAGGTACATAGGTATTAGTGTTCGAACCTGGGCAGGCCCGACCTGGTTTTTCCTGGGCCCGCAAAAGCCCAGGCTTTTTTTTCGAACCTGGGCAGGCCCGACCTGGTTTTTCCTGGGCCCGGAAAGGCCCAATTTTGAAAATCAGTCCAGGTACCTGGACCCGGCAATTTTGAAAATTTGAACACTAGTAGGCATAGCCTTTTTCTCCGAGCAGGATCTATTTAATGTCTTGCCATTTTGAATTCGTATTTTGAAGCAAATAGAGGAAAATGAAAAATGGAGAGTAAAAAATAAAAATTCCTTTCGCGTCTGCTTACCCTCTTATTTTCACAATTCTTTTTTTCGTTTCGATAGACGAAAGAATTTGGCAAATAAATCCTGCTCGGAGAAAAACATTAGCATTTTCAAAACCAGTGAGGGCTTTTTTAGGTGTTTTCAATTTAAAAAAGTAAAATTAATTTACGATTTTTGGCCTTTTTCATGCGTTTTTAAACAAATTTTCAGAGGTTCCTTTCCCTTTTACTATATTTCTACTACAATAAATAATAATTACATTTTTAATTTGGGAATTACCATTGTTCCGCTAGTAAGATCGCTGCTTTGCTATTCCTGTTGATAAACTGAATGTTTTTTGAAACAAAATATATAAAAAAACAAAAAAAAAAGCATCGATATCAATATCAATTGGTGGGTTACAAATTCCAACTTTTCTCAAATAATAATTCATATACTTTTACAAAGAACGAAAGTAAGAGACATTTTACAAAACATGTCGAGAAAACAACGTGAATGATAAAAGACCCGTAGGAAGGAACATACAAATAAATATAAATTTTAGCAGTGAAAACGGATTTAGACCCCGTAAATATATGGATATGATCGTGGTGGTCGGATTATAATTGCGCTTTACGCGTTGTTCTTTTTGCCGCCGCTTGTCGCTGCCTTGCGCATCGCCTGTTGGATTGCTGCCAACGCGCGCGTCGTGTCCACGCCGCTCTGCTCGCCCACCATGCGCTCCAGGCGCGCAACCAACGCCTCGCTTCCGTCGTTGTCCGCGTCCATCCCAATCGGTTTCAGCGCATCGCGCACCTATTTGTTGGAGAAATCGAAATTACAAAAATTCAACCCGAATACAGCAGGTACGTATTTAGGGGGGATCCGGGGCATAGGTGTCCCGTGTCCCCCTTACAATTAGAGGAGAAAAAAGGGAGGAAGGGGAAGGGGTGAGAGGGGAGAGCGGAAGGGAAGAAAGAGGGAAAAGTGAGAAAAATTTAAAAAAAAATCATCAAAAAATGATCAAATTTTCTTAAGGCACTAATTTTTCCAAATGGACGAAAAAACGAATGGACGAATGCCATCTTTTTTTGATTAATTTTTGTAGGGATGGTCGTCCAGCATGTGTGCCCCCCCCTCCACGACCAAATCCTAAATATGTCCCTGGCAGTGGCGTACCCAGGGGAAACCCCGGGGGCCCAGGCCCCCCTTTTTTCGAGCAGGGGCCCGGACCCCGGGCCCCCTTTTACCCTGAAGTAGTGGGGACCCGAAATTCTGGCAAGAAAAAATTAAAACAAAACATCGATATTTTAAAACATTTATTTTTAAAAATATAAGGATTGGCAGGTGTAAATCCATTTTAATATGATAATATGCGATTTTACAGCGGGGCCTCCGGGCCCCCCTTTTTTTGGGCTGGGCCCTGTGCGGGCCCCCCCCCCTTTTGCCGATTTCTGGGTACGCCACTGGTCCCTGGAATACAGTCCGTCGCCGCTGTCCTTACCATCTGCGCCCATTGTGCTGTTTTTCCCCGCATCCGCGCATTGTCCGCCTCCTTCGCATGCGTTGCGCACTGCACAGCACGCATTTGCGCATTCAGTGACTCGGTGTGCGCATCCAACAAGCCAAGCTTTTCCTAAAAAATAGCGCGACAATAATTGAAAACCCCAACAATTAGTAACATTTCACTAAACTTGTGACCTTGAGTCCTTGAGATCAAAAATTTATATACATTTCCTTTAACCCTATAAACAAATACAAAACTGGAAATACACCTGTTTTCTTTTGTAAACTGTTCACTAAGATTTTTTTAGTCGTTTCGAAGCGAATTTATTTGTGTGATAAAACATACAAACTTTATTGATTAATATTTGAATTTACTGTAGTTTCTATCGACTAACATGGGACGGCGCCGCGGCGTTTTTCTGAGTAAACAGTTTGCGAGCGAAAAGGAGTATATAATGAACCGAATTTTAACGTCAACGACAGACAAAAACTCGGTTTTCGTGCCTATTTTGGATTTTTGACGTTTATGTCTATTTGATAAAATAAAATAATACATAAAACAATGATAAAATAAAATTCGAATAAATATCGTCGACTCGAGGCGGAATTGAACGGGCTAATGCATTTTTGGAGGGGTTTACCCATTGAGCAAAAAATGGAGGGACTTTCTGAACAGGGGAGGCAATTCTGAGCCGCCGTGTTGACCTTTTTTGTGGCTGGCTATTTAGGCTCCTATTTTTGCTTTTTTTGTACCTAAAAAACCGGTCCTGGTTATAACCATAGAGAGCTCAATTGCATTTTATTAGCCGTCCTTAATTTTTGAAACGACCATAAACATTAAACCGTCCTTAAAAATTTTTAAAGCATAAGAGATACACCTACCTAGCTACCTACCTATAACTATAAGTACCAAAAAAGGTACATTATGTGTATGTAATATAACAATTATAGTAAGTTAAGATAAGAAATAAATAAATAACAGCTGGTTTTCGAACTTCATTTTACCTGAATCTGTATACATACATATATTCTAGAGCTGTGATCATTATTTGCATTATATTTTGCCCTCTACACTGCAATTACCAATTACTTTCATCTCTTTGTTCCTTTAATCACGGATTGAAAATGTTAACATCTGCACCAAAAGGTTAAACTAAAAACAATGCAATAAGATTATGGGAACTTATGGTAGTAGTCCAGGGATTATTAAATATTAGTTTTTGTTGTTGTTGTTCAAAATGCTTATTTAGGGAAGTCTCAACAACGCCGCAATAGTAACATGAACTCTCACCAAAACCTTCCGCCAGAATCGATGTTTCATGCATGCCAGGAATCTACGATGGTACCATTATCCTATTATAATTTTTATTGCAACAAATTATTTGATGCGCTTAAATGATTTAGCTTTTTAACGAGTTCGTTCGCCGCAACATCGATAATATTGAACAAAGACGTCGTAACATGGCTCCGGAGTTCAACCATGGCAATAGATCTTCACAACAGAAGCAGCAGCAAGAATTGAATGACTTCCCTCGGGTCAGTTTTGTTTTTTTTATCCGCTCTTTAGAAGTTTAAAGCTGCAGCAGCCTTTACCAACGAAGGTCCATCTGACCATGGAGGTGCAGGGCAGTGACTTTGCGAGCTTGCACGATGGGCGAGAGGCATGGGCGGTGAATGATTCACTTTCGGCGATCATGGATGATACCAAATGTATGATTCTCTTCGCTGACCAGAAGGACCCAAAAGCGGAATCAATGGGCATTTTCAATCAGGTATTGAAACATTTTTTGATTTTTATGTGCGTTATTTAAAGGTCACTATAATCGGAAATATTTCGTACATTCACACTGCAATGATCCGGATTCGGGTAGTGCTTGAGATTTTAAAATTAAGTTATATGTTCTTTTACAGGAATATGCACCGATCACAGTGGCGATATCCCTTAAAAACATCAAGGATCAATTCAAAGGCGAGGATTTGGCACGAGTGATCCGTCGGTGGTGTTTAGGCGAAGAACTTGGCGAATATTCGATGGTGCAATTCAGCATACTCTACCCACCGAGCCCATTCATTCTCACGCAAAGTGACGATGTGCGTCCTAACTTTACTTTTAAAAACTTTATTAATTTCTGTCAATTCAGGCCAACTTCCTTTCCTTAGTTGTCCGTGGATCACGTAAGGACTTTAAGATAATGTCAGCCGCGTGTGAAACTCTCTCAAAACTTCTCTTTCCAGAGGTTGATAGTTTTTTCCTAAACGAATATATTGATATGTTTATTTCAGAATTTGCATGAGCATTACTTCGCTGCGTTAGAGATTCCCACCTCTCAGCGGCAAATGATCGTTGGCTCGCCAGAGGGATCATTAATCGGCACCATCTCATCCCAGACCAAGGCTACGATTCATTTTCCAAAGTCGTCTTCTGACACTTCGACAACATCTTCCACATATCTGTTGAGCGGTACTGCTGAATCTGTTATCAATGCAGTTCGAATAATTCAAGTAAGTTGACAATAGCTACAGTTTTCTTAAAGTATTTGTTATTAATAATCTATATAAAAATTTAGGACATCAGTCCAGTGCGTATTGAATTTGAGGCAGAACATTCGAACCTAGTTTCATCGTTGATAATTGGCGAACAACACCGTGAGTTGGACATATTTGACAATGAACGTGGCGTCATCGTAGAATTGAGAAAAAGTACTTACGAAGGCAGCTTCAGAGTCGGAAAGGAAGAAATGCGTGTAAGTTGTAATCTAATCTAAACTACAAATGCAAAAAGAATTTTATTTTAGCACTCGATAAAACTGATGACCTCCGAAGAAAACATTATAAACCTCTACCAGGTTCGCAAAAAATTGCTTATTGAAGCCTGTTGGAGCAATGAATCGCCAATTCGAATGAACCTCGTAAGTCCGCGTTTCTTAGACTACTTGAAAGTACTAGTGATGCAATCTTCAATGCGTGCATACATCGAAGACGGAAAGGTATTATTATTTTTCATAGTCAATTGTAATTCATATTTTTCCAGCTGATAACAGTTTGTCGCTGCAATTCACCACAACACAGACAAAGGCAATTGCCGATGGAACATCGCTCAAATTATGGAACTCGCAACGGAGGTGGAGGCGGAGGGCATCGTTATTGAGCACGGTAGAAACTATAGACCACAACATATAAGGAAGAAGATGCAGGGACTTAAACTTGGATTTGTTTTGAACGACATTTTGTCTATGTTTTCTCTTTTGTTTCATTGTTCGTATACATACAAATAACGTTAATCGTTGATGATTAATACATTCATTATCACATAAACACTGTCTGGTCCACTTCGTTGTTTGTTGATTGCCCCATTTTCATAGGCGAACAACTCCCATGGTAATAAACTAATTTGCTGTTTGGTAATATCATATTCAGTAGTACATGTTATTTTAACACATTACTTATAATTGCAGTAATGTTATTGTATTGTGATTTCCTCTAAAAAGTCCCTAGGGGAGATATTTTTCAACCCCCTCCGAGAGGGGAGTTAGAAGAGGGGGGGGGACTTTTTAGAGAAAATACGTTATGTGATTAGACCATTAGACAAATAATTGCGATGTTTTGATTTTGTATGTATATTCCTTTAGATTTATTTTCTGAAAGGTATCAACGAGAAGGCAATGAAATCATCTCACTCTCTTCACATTTTGATGTTTCTTAGTTTAACTGTTTATATTTCAATCGCGGCGGATGCAAACAACAGCGGATACAAGTGCGTCATAGGAAGCAAAGGTGCAAGGGTGCAGGCTGTAGCTGGAGTCAGCGGACCAGTTCGTCCTGTCTGGCACATTGATGGATTTAAAGTAAGGAACGTGTAATTATAGGGAATGATGCTCGAAGACAAGTTTCAGAAAATTATGGTAAAGTTTGCACTCGGGCAAAAAGCGGAATAATGGTGGAGCCTTAGAGAGATACAAAACGAATACACATTTAATAGTAAAATGCACTGTAAATAGCGAATGCGGGGAGAAACCAAATTTTTAATAAGCATTTTAGGTTGGTTCTGTTGCTCCAGTGTACAATAGGACTCAGATTAGCCTTACTCTGGATGAAGTTCGCAAAGCAAAGGAAGCCAATAGTACGGAGCCGTTGACTGGTGGATGGTTTTTGATCGTCGTGTCATCAGTGCCTAAGGTTAATTTAATTTAACAAGAAAGAATCTGTTCTCTATACTGTAAAAGGATAACTTATTGTTATCGTACTGTTAGATTGGAATGTTTTCTAATGCTTTACTAGTTCAGTTCGGAATTTGGATGATGATGGCTTTGACACTTTGTGCGATAATCCGTTTCACGGACAAGTATTTGATGCTGGAGGAGCTTGGCAAAAGAGCGGAAAAACAAACATCGGGTGAGGACAACTTGGAAGAATTGGAGGAGGAACTCCAACAAATGGAAGAACTCGAAAGAATGGAAGGGGAGGGAGAAGAATAGTGAGTGGTTCAGCGCTTGTAAGCAGTACAGTAAAGGGGGCGAAGGGAACACCACAAATGCTTCTTTATCAAATTTTATAAATTCAATGAATCCTCGATGTATTTCATTTACCCCTTGTATGCCATAGTATTGCCACAAACAAATTATGCATTTCCTTTTTCTTCCTTTTTTGCTTACTACCTTAGAACAAAGATAATATTTATGTTACATCTATAATACATATTTTAGGAAACAATTTGAGAAATTGTCAAGTTCCAAGAAAAAATTAAGTATCATATGTAATTTATGCATCCTGCCGCGCCGACGCAGGGTTGGCGGTCGAAGCAGAGCAGGGTGCTCATAAAATTCCAAAAAATTTGTGCATCCCTCCCCCTCTGGCCAAAATGATGTTTTGTTGCGGTAAATGCCGACTCGGGTTGCTTTCAGTGGCGGCGGCAGGGTGGGAATCCGTGGAAGTGGCTGGTGGAATAAAAAAAAAATTAGGGAAGGGCTGAAGGGAGGAAGAAAGAAAAGGCAATTTCTCAAAATAAAAAATCATTTTCCTTAAGAAAAGTTGCTAATTTTTTCAAAATTTTTCCCAGTGGCGCCTATCGGCATCACCAGGCCCCACCTATCATCGATTACAGTATTGATGGTGTACAAAATTTTTCTTTAAAATACACCCCTAAAGATCGACTTTTTGGAAAAAGTGCCCCCATGGCAAAATCCTGGCGCCGCCTATGGTTGCTTTGGTGTCCGATATTCTCCTGCATGCCATGAGCAGCTTTGGAAATTGACCTCTGTCAGGATTTCCTGGCGCCCGAAGATGCAGATATATATGGGTGAATAACTAATAACATCTTCGATTAAAACTCGTCATTGAGTCTCATCATTGGTGGCGCACGCAGTAATGTCCTTCCAGCATAAATTGACTTCAACCCGCTGCTCGCTTCATCCAAATTATCACTGGCCCCGAGAAAGTACTCGGCCAAACGAAGAAGTCGGGCCAAAATGATCCCGCAGTTGCTGCGAGGGAAATCCTGCCCTGCCTACGCTGAACTCCAGCAGGATGAAGGGAGTGGGCAACAACAACAACTAATTGTTAATTGATCCGAGTCCCCCCACCACCACCACCTCATTCTCAATTTTTGCAATTCCTAAACACTAATAAACGAGAGCCATCAAAGCAGTTATATTGGAAATACGGGCAATTGGAATTACAACTGCAAATTTGTTATTCGACCGAATGAGTCCCACCCAAAAGACTCCTAACCCAAAAGATGGGTCCAACGTCCAAATAACAAAAATTACTTGTATTTTGGGTGGGAGTCTTTTGGGTCTACACCGACCGAATAATTCTTTTGTCTTAGACTGGAGTGGTCTGTATCAATTTAAAACGCCACTTTGATCAATCCAAAATAAGTGTAATAATGTTGCGATTCAAGTCCGAAAAAGGGAAAGGAAAGAAGGCGAGCAAAAATGTTAGGAACTGGAAAAGTCAATATAGTATCGTTTCTGGCTTCGCTTCTCTAGTCAATCGCTGACCGGCCCAATGCACACTGTTCCAGACTGTTGTTGTACAGAATTTCACAAGCGAGTTCATCTTCTGCCAGCTGATGCATTTTGGCCTCCTTACAATCGCTAACAAACAAAGAAACCAAAAGTTTTTGTCTTTACATTTACGAATATTACCTATAGTATCTTCCGGACACCCCGTCAATTTTCCTGCTCAGTGCCAAATATAAGGGAGTTTGAGCTCCATCTTGTTCCGTTTTCTAAAATTTAGATTAAGTCTGAAAAGGTTAATAAGTAGTTTTTATTTAACTCTTGCACGTTACAATGAACTCACCGGAAACCAACACTCTAATAATTTGTCTTTTTTCAGGTAATCTGTTATTTCACAATATTTCATATCTGATATTTTCCCATTTTGGAACGATTAAGAAATTTGATTTAAAAAATTAGTGTTGTGAAACTAACCAGAATGTACCAGATGACTGGAGAGAATATTTTCTTGATGTATTTTTGGAAGAATTGATTCCTGATCAGGTTGGTGTCCACATTCCCAGGATGGCACGCATTTGCTGTTACTTTGGAGCCACCATCTCTGGACCGAATGCGTCTAGTCAGTGCAACAGCATGCATGACCTATGCGAACGAACCAAGTTGCAAAAAATATAAGTTTTTATTTATTATAATTTTTGAGAATTTTGCAATTGTTTACTTTAACACTTTCCCCTATTTTAATTATTTTTTTTTGGAAATCTCACAAGTCAGATCTCGCATCAAAATGTATGTTATTGTTGTGCTATCTAATAATTAATCGCTTTTATTTATGCAAAACATACATTGGCCAGCTTGGAGCGTGCATACGTCTTTATAAGGCCAAATCTCGCTGGATTATTAACCACTTCCGGCTCGACAGAATCAGCCCAAAGGTGTGCTTTGCTGCTTACATTCACAATACGTCCGCCATCATCGCTAAGCTCCAATTTCGGCAAAAGGAGTTCAGTCAGTAGAAAATGTCCTAAAAAGCAAAATTATAGATAGATGCTTTAACAATTAGTCAAAACAACCCAAATAGTTGCTTTGCCAAGTGAGTTCATGTCCATCTGTTTTGGTTCGTTCGAAGCGCGGGTAAAGCATTATGCCGGCGTTATTCACTAGAATGTCCAATTTTTCTTCCTCTAAAATCGATTTAATTGGCTAAATTTTATGAATACATTGGAAAACCCTGGTTAAATTCGGCGACAAATTCGCGCACTGAACTGAAATCTGCCAAATCACAGTGGCGAACGAGCATCCGGGTCATGTCGCAGCCATACTTAAACTCACTTTTATTAAAATTTAAATAAATATTTACTCTGGAGAAGAGCTCCCTAGCAGTAGCCTTTCCTTTGCTAACATCACGGCATGCCATGTAAACCTACAAAACATCAACATGTATAGAAATTCATTTTAAAGAAAACGTGACCAGACCTTTACATATCGCAAATTGAGTTCCCGGACCAGCTGTTTGCCAATTCCGCTGTTTGCTCCGGTGACAATTGCTACTTTCCCATGAGCACTGATCTTTTCCCTGAATTGACTCCCTTTGATCCATTGACGGAGCGCGTAGAGAAGAATAAAGCCAAAGAGGCCAACGCAGGTCAGAGTGAGTAGGTCCGGCCACCAACCACTTTCTTCCTCCATTAAAGCTTCAAATTATATTGTATGTAAAATAATTGATTGGAATTGGAAATGTGAATTACAAAAAATATGAATGCGTGTGTCTTTAGCTTGATTGAGAGTGATGACTCATTAAAAATGGAAACGAAATAATATAAAAACCTTTGAAAATCAATTTATGCAATATGATCATTATTTTTGTTTTTAATGGTGATATGGCGATTATTCCAGTGACGGCGGCAGGGTAGGGGAATCTAGGGGAAAAGTGCCCCCCCCATGGCAGGCGGAAGAAAAAAAATAGGGATGGGCTAAAGGGAGGCAGAAAGAAAAGAGAAGTTATCCAAATAAAATAATCATTTTCCTTGAGAAA
>JAQIYK010000737.1:0-12339 GCA_034700465.1 Rotylenchus robustus | reverse complement strand
TTTCCGGGCCCGGCCGCCCAAAAACCGGATAAACCGGTAAGCCGGATAAACCGGATTTTGTCAAAAATCACCGGGCCTGTTTGCCGGGCCCGGATAAAACCGGTTCCGGGCCCGGCCCGGTCCGAACTCTATTGGTTATAATTTTTCAATTTTATCGAATTTTCCATATATTTTCGTTAGAAATCGTAAATTTTTCGAAACAGTAATTTTTCTCCACAAATTCCCTCCTATGTTTTAAAAATCGATGAAAAATTTTTGCCGCGGCACTTTAGGACCACACATTTTTTTAAATTTTTACAACCAATGATAAATTTCTTAATATCATAGAATAGAAAAAGTGAGCTTTAAAAAAAATTTACCCATTGTGCCTGTCGGCATTGCATTGTCAACCTTTTTTCTATTATTTTTTCAAAAAATTCCCCGTGGCGCTTATCGAAATGTAAATAGAACTGAAAAAATTCTCCTCGAAAAATATTCGACCAAAAAATGAGCAATTTTCTTAATGAAATCTGACCAATATTTGAAAAATTTCCTGGCAATGCCTATCGGCAACGCCGGACCCCCTTCACTATTATAAAATTAGTCTGAAAATATCGGGCTAAAAAAACTCAAAACTATTGTAAATAAATGTTTATATTAATATGCGTTTTATTGCATAAAATGAATTTTAAATGATGCCGGGAAAATGCAGGGTTTTTGCCTCAGAAATGCCGGGTTTTTCGATTTTGGAGATGGCCACCCTGCTGCTAAAATATATTGCTTTATTTTACAGAACCGCGTGACTCTTCGCTTCCTGGAGACTAATCAGACCGATCATCGGAATGTGTACTACTTTTACCCAACAAAGTGCCTTTGTCAGCTTGACTGGACAGCAAAAGCAGTTTGGCCCTGTTTTCCATGTGCGCTTTGTCAAAACAAATTTCTTTTCAAATTTAATCAATTACATAGCATGTTCGATGGAGTTTTCTCAAGGAAAGTCGGAGCGCAGTTGTGCATTAATTTTATAAAATTGCAACTATTTTTCGGATTTTTAATTTATTAAAAACGGCTAACTTTGGTTTTCTTATTTAAACTGTGATCTGTGCTACTACTACCTCCATCTTTAATACCCTGCAAAGTTCAGACAACACATGGAAAGAGCACATTTGCGTTGAGTGCGTGGACACCCATGGGCATTGTCCAATGCGCTTCCTAAACTACCGTACCACCGCCACTACCGACAACCAAAATGAAACGGTAGCCACTGGTGAAGGCACTACGGTAAAGTCTTCGGGATTGTACGCCATTGAGACGTTGGACGAGAACATGGACGTGTGTGTGTGCCACCGGGAGTACAACCACTGTGTGGCCAACAATATGGATGGCGAGATCCCGGAGATCATGCCCGGCGACGACCTGGAATTGCTGAACATCACTCACTTGACCCAGGTATAACTTGGAAACTTATCAAACAATGGGGACAATGATAAAAGTATTTTCTTATCAAAATAAAAAGCGGTGAATTAAATTCAATTTGGTTTCTTATTAGGGGTTTCGGCGCTGGGGCGAAATCTCTCAGGCTGTGATGATGGCATTAAAGGCGCATGAGAATAGAGACGAAGCTTCGAAAAGCGCAGAAAGTGAGGCGCTAGAGGAAGCAATGGGATTCGAGGCGAGTTTTTGTTGTGTAATTTTGAACAATTTCAACACTTGTTTTCGTAACAAACGACAAAACTTAAAAACGAAAAGAATATTTATTCACAAAAAGTATAAAAAAACTAACAAATTATTTTTGGTACCAAAAAGCATTTTATTATTTTTATTATTAAAAATCTTTTTGCCCTTCATAATACTATAAACTGCGGTTAGGAACTGCACGACGAAATCGCGATAAAGGGACAGGCGCGCGAGAATCTGATGTTTGCGGTGGAGGAGAAGCCGCTGGAGGAGAGAGTGCGACTGTCGCAGACGAAGGAGGAACTCATCCTGAAGTGCTCGTTCAACCAGCACGACTGCAACATCGACAAGTAACGCCCAAACCGAAACACTGGAAGGATTAGGGGGATAGGCGAAAAATAAAAATAAAACCCAGGAGATTGAAAAGCAACAAAACTTTGAGCATTGTTACTTTAAGGTAAATCCAATAAAAAAAATATATACAAAATTTTCATTAGGATCATAGGTGAAATGGGGGGGGGCAGGGACGTATTTAGGGGGGGGGATTTTAGGCGGGGGACGTATTTATTATCCGGGGTGCCCGTGTCCCCCCCCCCCCCAAGAGGAAAAATAAATAAAAAATTAAAGTGAGGAAGAGGTGAGAGGAGAGAGCGGAGGGGAAGGAAAAGGGAAAAGAGAGAAAAATTTTAAAAAATAATATAAATTTTCATCAAAAATGATCAAATTTTCTTAAGAACATTAATTTTTCCAAAAAAAAATTCCTGGCGCCTAATGGCACCGCCAGACCCTAATAAAGTTTTCACCTAAAAAATAAGGCAGATTTTTTTAAAAAGAAAGCTAACGAATTTTTTAAAAATTTAAGCAAAATCGACGCGCCTTCGGCGCGGAGCAAAAATTTTTGAGGTGGGGGTGGTCGTCCAGCTATGTGTGTCCCCCACCCCCACGACCAAATCCTAAATAAGTCCCTGATAAGGGGGGGGGTAGGTCAGCCGGGCCTCTTACGAACGATGGGGGGTCGGGCCTCGGGCGCCAAAATTACGAAAGTTTATGTTAATGTTGTTCTTTCGTAAAAATACGAATTAAAATATGTTATTTTAGTATAAAATGTTTATAGCAGTATATAAATAAATTGAAGATCATTAAAAAAGTAAAGCAATTTCCAAAAAAATTGGTCGGACAATTTTT
Organism: Rotylenchus robustus; assembly: GCA_034700465.1. Classification (NCBI taxonomy): domain Eukaryota; kingdom Metazoa; phylum Nematoda; class Chromadorea; order Rhabditida; family Hoplolaimidae; genus Rotylenchus; species Rotylenchus robustus. The sequence goes on along the minus strand of JAQIYK010000737.1, from coordinate 9,498 downwards.
TTACAAACTAAGTAAGCGGGAAGCTCGGCGGTGCCGATAAGCGTCACCGAGAAAATTTTGCAATTTTATCCCCTCTCCTACTACTTTCCACCCTCTCCTCCCATGTTACGATGGTCCCTCCTTCCGGTCCCTCATTTACTACTACGGGAGTAAGTCCGTAACCAGAAAAAATTTTCGGGGGGGGGGGGATTCCCCCCTGGTTACGGGCCTGAGTAGGGGGTCGACCCACTCCTATTTCACCTATGATTAGGATTCTTTTAACCATCACATAATTTAGTTTTGACCTTCTTCAGGGATTTTCAGCTATTCCATGACCCGACATATGGAAACTGTTACACCTTCAACTGGGACCGGAATGCACAAGTTACTGCGCACAGAGCGGGAGCCAACTACGGTATTATATTATTCAAATAAAAATATGATTCATCAGTTTTACCATACGAACATATTACAAATTAAACTGCAAAATTTTATGGAAAAAGCAAAAGTTTGTTTATTTTTCCGGTATTTTCGAGGAAAACGAAACCTTTTTTTTTATCATTTTTTGTCTATCTCTTCCAAGGCAAGGGGAAATTGGACAAGGATCAATTTCAGAATCCTAACCACCAACCATCGACCTTTTAAAATAACTTTAGACCATTCTACTATGTTTTAAATTACTTTTGATCTAATGTTCGTTATTATATGTGTTCGGTTTATTACACATAGTTGGTTGGTAATTGCGCTAAAAATGCGAATGTTCGAAATTCTCTTCTTTAGGCTTGCGGGTGTTGGTGTACGCCAACGTGTCTGAGTACTTGCCGATCACGGAGGCCGTTGGGTTCCGCATCACGGTGCACGACAAATGGACCGTGCCATTTGTAGATGCCTTCGGTTACAATGCACCCACCGGCACTCTGTCCGCCTTTGGTGTCCGAATGGTCCTAACTTTTTTTAGTACTTTTAGTGTATTATGCAATTTAGTACACTTATTAAAATGTTTTTCTGAAGATGAAAATAGTCAATATGTTTTTTTCTCGAAATGTTTTCACACAAAATAAACTCCTAATGGTTCTAGGCCAGTTTTTTGTTGTTGAAAAATTCCCAAAAATATGAGCTTATTATTAAAACTATAAAAGGCTTAAATTCATAAGAAAATATGTGGAAATCACCATGAAGCAATTTTAAACATTAGAAAATGCAAAAAAAAACATGCTAAAATTACAAAAAAGGAGGGGTGCAAGTAAGTGAGCTCTCTATGAAGCGATTTTAAGCGAAACTTGACTAATTTCTCTGTCATTAAATTTGAAAAAAGTTCACAACCTTTTTCAATCCCATTAAAAAACTAATTTACAAAACGAACTACACTACTTTTACTTTTTTCTAATTTACAATTTTACAGAAAAAGTTTTTTCGGCTTGAGCATCCGTACGGTCACTGTCGTGAAGGAGGCGAACGGGCGGATTGGTATATTTACAAAAACTACAACTACTCCATCGAAGGATGCCATCGGAGCTGCACGCAACGTGAGGTTTGGATTTATGTTAAGTGAAATCCAGCAAAAATTTAGGTAGATTTTTGCATATTTAATTTCTGGCCAGTATATATAACGAAACCTAAAGATTCGGCAATGTCTATTTCGAAATCGTTCACAGAAACATTCTCCAAATTTACGGGATAGAAAAGTTGATTCAGATTCTAGTCACACACATTACTTATATTCGGAACAAAATTTTTTTGTAAAAAGTTGTAATCAAAAAAGCAATTAGAAAAATGCGCAAAATTAAAAAGGACAGTAACGAGTTCGTATTTCTTTCCCGATTTTTTTTAAATTAAAAACATTTTAAAATAGAAAATTTAAATTTAAAAAATTTCTATTTTGGTTTATTAAATCACCCCGCCAACAACCAACAACAGGTTGTTCGCGTGTGCGGTTGCGCGGACCCAATGTTTCCGATGCCGCCGAATGGCGCCGCTCGTTGTCGCATGTCGGACCCAATCGCGCGCGAGTGTCTGAAGAACACAACGCGCCAGCTCAGCCAACTCATTGCGGACGGGGCTCTGGAAGGCTGTCGATGTCCACTGCCTTGCTAGTAAGTAAGATTGCGCTTTTTTGGTCATAGAATTAGTTTTGAGTATTTTTTGAAGCAAAAACATGGCGATACAGGCGTCCAAACACCTCACTTCCGCGCCATTTCACATTTAGCTAGTATTTGCTGAATATTCCTAGCATTTTCCGATTATATTTTTGCTTGCGTTAATATTCTGCATTCTGCAAAAATTCTTTGAATATTCTTTGAATCATTTCTTTTGTATTTAGATGTATTTTTAGGTATGGTATTTAAAAATTTGAAATAGTAAAACAATTTAAAAAACTTTCTCCTCAAAATTTTCCATTTTTAAAAATAATTTGTTAAAAAACGCAGCGAGACTGGCTACGAGGTGACCTATTCGGCTGCAAATTGGCCCTCAGGCACCACAAAACTGATGGAATGTGAGAGCAACGATGCCTTGTGCATGGAGAAGTACCGCATCAACGCGGCGATGATACAGGTTAGCAGCGGGCTAATGCACCTCAAACTATACATCTTCACATGGGCTTCCGATTCCCTTCAGGCTTCAGTCGGAATCGCCGCGCATATTTTTTGTAACCAAATTGATTTTTATTTTTTATTTAAAAAAAAGTCCAAAATAATTAAAAATTTATTTTGCGGCCTTGTAGGCAACCTGGCTCGGAATTGCGCCAAATTTGGCGCATTGCGTCAAAGATCAAACCCGTAATTTTCGAACATTTTTGTACATAGCCCCCTTCTCGAAATGTCTGGGCTCGTTATGGGCCTAAATCGCATAACAAGACATATTATATGTACCTGCATCTACATTTATATAACCAAAACCGCAGCGCGACAATTGGAGATCGGACATTTGGGGGCCCGACAATTGGGGCTGAAAATATCCACAAAACCAAATCAAAAATTGCATCTCAAATTACCTAATATCAAGTATTTTGGCCTTTTTTACAGTTCAAAACTTTTTTGTAATTTTGAAATTTAGAAGATACTTTCGTCCCCAAATGTCAGGTAGCCATCCGAAACAGGTTAAAAAGCAAAGAAAAAGGGAAATGAAAAATGTTTTTGGTAATGCGATTTATGCCATACATTTTTCACAGGTGTTCTATGAAGAGCTGAACTATCAGACACTAACCGAGAGTCCCGCGTATAGCGTAAGTATTAAGGAAAATAGTGTTCATTTTAAGGGTTTTCTCACAACAATTTGCACTCAAAGTGAAAGTTTTCTTTCAAAAATTGTAAAGTAAAATTTTATTGAAAATTATATATGTAAATATTTTTATATAAACCAAATTTTTGATAATATAATTTTTTAAAAAGAGCGGGGACGGATTTAGGAGAGGGGGGTACACGGGGTATTACTTTACGTTTCTTTTCAACTACTTTCTTTTTTGTCTCTTTTCAAAAGAGACAATAAAAATCTGAACTTGTGGGCAAGCTGGGCCGGTGTAAAAATTTTCGCCGCGCCGAAGGCATGGTGGTTTTTTAAATATACGTTGATTGATTTTAAAGATAATAAAAGATAACAAACAAAATGCATTTGGCGAAAATTGTCGGGAAAATTTAAGACAGAGGGGGGGGTTCGACCCCCTTTGCCCACCTATGTTATGAACTTTTCTATCCGTACAGGTGACCAGTCTAATCGCGGACTTGGGAGGTCTGAGTGGACTGTGGATTGGCATTTCGGTGGTCAGCATCCTGGAGGTGGGGAAAAGGAGAACAAACAAAGAGCCGATAATACTTGAGCACCAATAATTATTATTGTGCTAATCAAGTATATTTAAATAATCAAGGCTGAGATATAATAATAAGGAGGAGGAGGAGATATTATAGAGGCAGAGGGAGGGTTGACAGGGTGGATATTATAGTCCGATGAGATAGTATAGGATATTATTATATTATTATTAGGTGGTGCAACTGATCTGGTTCTGTATGGAATACATCCACAAAAAGAAGTAAGTTCGCATTACTGATGAATGTACACAATTTTGAGAAGGGGCTGGAAGTTATGCAAAATACCCCTTCGAATAATAAAATATCTTGTGGTGCAATTTTCTGAAATGTCCTAGAATGAAACATACGTGTCCTGGTGTCCAAGAGGGATGTTGCCCACCCCCATCCCTCTCCCTGTTGCAGGCCTTTTTGGGTGCGATCGACTTTTTCGCCTATGCTAAAAAAAATTGTTGCACGCCTACGCAACAACAAAAAATGGCTGAAAAGATTGTGAAAAATTATAGAAAAATTTATTTCAGCCTTTCGATCTCTCTCGAATAACTTTATTTTTTATTAGTCGAAAAATCGATCACATGAATTAAGCTCCTTTTTTTTCTTTTTTTTCATTATTATTTTCTAATTTTGCTCATGCTCAATCGTCCGATCGCGTGAATCGACCAACCCCCATACTGGGCGACCTCGTGCGAACAGTGATTGAGTGGGGGAGAGGTTGACCCGACCCCCCCCCTCTTTGGACACCTATGTAATAAAATATAGATCTATTGAGTCAACACCAAAATTTATTCCATGCCACTCTAATTTTTAATCATATTATTAAGCTCGAAAATATTTATTTTATTTTTCTAAGAATTCAAGAAATAGCTGTGCATTACCTGAATAAACACTACGAATCAAAAAGATTTGACTTCAGGGAGCATTCAAGTAACAATTATCCCCCCTCCCCCACAGAACCCCGGAACTGTTGGCGATGATGCGGAGACGGCCTTCGACAGGCCAAGCGGAAAAGTCGCCGGCCACAAGCACCGCGTCCATTGGACCCCGCACGGACTCGGTGGGCGCCTATTCCCTGAAGTCGCTGCGATCCGTGCGCAGCGACTTGCGACCCGGAATGCGCATCGCTCAGGCAAACAAATATTTTCGTTTGAAATGATAAGAAATTTTTCTTTTCATTGTTTCTATTTACATGTTAGAACCATGAGACCAACACATATGATAGAATAGTGGAAGATTTTAATTTAAAATTCTTTGCTAAACTAAAAGCTACAAATGTCAAAAATAAAATATACAAAGTTTGACTTGTAAATTTTCGATTTTTTTAGGAGCGTCGGTTGTCGCACAGCACCGGCTCCTCGACTCCTTATTTGGCCCCCGAGGTGGAGTTGCCGTGTACATGTCTTTATGGCGCGAGAGGCCAAATTGTGTTCATGAAGCCCTTATGTCCATTCCATGGGTAAATTTAAAAAATACATTAGTAGATTGCTAGATTGTTATGATTATGAAGGACTTTATTGTGAAATTCACAATTTTAAAGGAAAAATGTGGTTAAAATCAGGGTCGATTCCCATAAAATCGATTACCGTAATCGATTTTACTAACTTATTTCAGACCATAATTTGTACTCTCCTAGCTACATGGTGCGCCGTATAATGCGCCCACGCTCCAGCGAGGAGGAGGAGTTTGACGAGGGGGCGGAGGAGGAGGAAGCCGATCTAATCCTTGACGACGCGGATCAGGTTCGTGTATACGATTGCCCAATGTCCTGAAATCAAATCAGGGAAAGGCCCGTATGAGGGTGGAGGTCAGCAAAACAAAACAAAAAAAACGTGGCCCGTAACCAAAAAATTCGGAGGGGCAATTCTTATTAGAGGTGTATATGTTACAGGTAATTCTTAAAATCAGGTAATTTATAAATTACCTAGATAATTCTTCAAATTCTTAAAAGTAATTAGTTAATTTTTAAACGTAATACTTAACCATTAATAATCAGAGAGTAGTAGCCGGTTTATGCTTAATTAAGAATTTGTGCTTAATTTTGGGTAAATGGCTTAAAAAATGTTAGTCTCCATTCTTTGAACTTTAATCTTTTTTAAACTAGGGTTGTGCCCTGTCCCCGTTTTCGGAGGCGAGGGGGGGGACTGGTGAGTCAGAAGGACCGCTTTCGATTCCCCGCCATCCGTTGCCCGCCCCCGGTTTTTTTTTTGGCGCATGGGGGATGCGGGGGGATTCCCCGGGGAACTTCGTGGAATTTTAAAAATTGCCAAAAATCAAAAAATTCGAAAATTTAAGCGTCATTATTTAATAAGGAACGCTTAAAAACCTTTTATTAGTTGACAACAACCAAAATCGATACATTTTCAAATCAAAAATGGTCAAAATTTGCTTCAAAAATTGAAAAGTCTCGCGCTTCACGCGTAGGGGGTCTGTAGGGAGGGGGTGGTGTCGCGCGTAAGGGGTCGGGGGAGGAGGAAAAAATAAAAATTTTGATAGCAAAAATATCCGCCGCGCGAGCCTGTCAGCACCGGGACCATCGTAGGTAAAATTTTATAAGTAATTTAAATATTAAAACAATACATTTAATAATTCATAAACATCCCCAATTTATAAAAAGAATCATTTAAATAAATATCCCATAATTATCAAAAAAAATTGTCCTATTTTTTTATTTCGAGATTCTTAAAATATGCATCCTCCTCCTCCTCCGTTACTGGATAACCTTCGGACCTTCGGTATCAAATATCTCAAAATTATCCATTGTGTATCTGTCAAAAACCACCGTGTCTTTCACTTCCATTTCGTTTTCATCGGTTGTTTTTTCCTTTTTCCAAGATCAGTTCCTGTACTCAAATGACCCTCCGCAAGTCATTTTTCTTTAAATATTCTCGGATTGAACTTTTCGATGTTCGGCCCATTAAGGCGTATGCTTAAAAATAACGTTTTATTAATTTGGGATATAACTTACCTATATAACTTATAATATAACCGATATTTTGAAATATAACCTAAGTTTGGCATCAAGATGTTCCGTAGTTAGTTTGCTTGAACGTTTAGTTTTAATATAAAAAAGAGAACTGAAAGTTCTTTCGGCTTCCACTGAGCCAATTGCGAGCGTCAAAATATGTTCAATGAGCTTTTTTAGCTCAGTCGCGACATCAAATTGGGAAAGAATGAGCTTCCAAAATCTTTGAGGCGTAAGTGTTTTTGCACGTTTTGCTTTATTCGAGTCAAGAATTGATGATAAAAGGTTGCCGAAACCTATTTCAGTTTCGTAGAATAAAAATAGATGAATGAAATCCCCTTTGGGTACAGCTGCCTCTAGCTTGCGGATCGCCCTCTGCTGCCTTCATCACTATCCCTTTGTTCAAAGCAACTTTCTTTTATTTACCGTTCATCCCTTTCCTTCCTTTGCATCTTTATTTATCCCCCATCACCACATTTCTTTCTTCCAATCTTTTTCTAATATAATATGCATACAGCAAAAAAAGGATGATCGATATCGATCAGCAAAGAACTGATGTGGCCAAAGACAGTGAAATAGGAAAATAGAATAAAAACAAGAAAAAGGGCATATATAGACGAAAAATGATGTTTTTAGCGGAAAATTGAAAAATATACACCTAAAATGGGATTTCGAGTAGTTTTTGGCAAATTTTGGTCAAGCGTATGAAAAATCCGGCCCTGACCCCCTTTTAATCACGCGTAGCTGATTTTCTTTCCTTCTTACTTCTTAGGAAATAATTAAAGCTTTCTTAGGAAAACTAATTTTCTGAAACGTATTTTTGGATTGTGTGCATGGTGCCTGACAGAAATAACCAGGAAAATTTTTGAAATGCATAAAAATGTGGCTTTATATAAAATTAATGTTGAGGAGGTCGCGCAAAAAGGTCGAAAACAGGGGTCGCCGCCCAAATGCGCGGCGAAAAAATAAAAAAGCGATGGCGCAAAAATTTTGTCCAGCAGTGAGGCCCACCCCTTTCCCCATCTCCCCGCGCTCCTCCTCCCGGATCCCGCACACCCCCACCCTCTGCGGAAGAATGGCGGGGGATGAGTAATTAAGGTGGAAACGAACTGCACCGAGCAAAAAAAGGTTAAAAGAGAAAATAAGTAAAATGAATTTTATTTAGAACATCTTTCAGTTGTCATATCATTTCTCAATGGAAAAAAATAAAATAAAAAATACAACCATCCGATACCCAGGAATGTGTTGGCCCCCTCCCGCGGCCACTCCCATAGGTTGCAGTTCCCACTTACAAGTTAGGGAAGTTTAAAAAAAGATTAAAAATTCGGCAGGCTCCCCTGCTGAGCCCAGAAGAGATGGCAGCACTGGAGCAAGAGACAAATTTAGAAAGGCTCTCCGCATTGCCCGAAGCAGCGGACGGCCCACTCCCAAAGGATGTGACGCGACGAACGGCGGATGCCAAGAATCCGCTGTTTACGACCCCAGCGCCCGACGAGACGCAGAAAAGGTCGAAGGACGCGTCGCCAGAGAGTCGACCACCGCCAGTGCCGGTGAGCGGCGCACAGTCAACACCATCGTCCAGTTCCCCCTCGGAAGAGTCGCCGAGAGCGGATAAGAAAAATTGACGACAGCCACATATATTAATTTCTTTTTTGGATTTCATTGATCAGCAGGGAAACAACAAATTTGACCAAAAATCAGGAAATGAATATGTCTTAAATGATGCAACAGAGAAAATAAAATGTAAAGAAACATAAGGAAACAATCGCTTCAAAGCTTCAAACATAACTTAATTGTATTATTATTATTTTTATATTTTTCACAAATTACCCCCCCCCCCTAGCTACGCCCCTGCACACTCCCTCGAAATGCCAAAAATTTTAGTAGGGTCCCCTTTTGTTTTCAAAATTCACGAAAAAAATTTTGGTTTCCCATTTTGAGTTTAAAAGTCTGTCAAAAAAATTTGCGCGGATTTAGCTCCTAAATAAAAATACACCCTTAAAAACTGGCATTTTTGGTGCAATACAAAAATGCATCCCTAAATAAAAAGGTCGCCAAAACATTTGGTGGTCCCCAACTCGGATATCAAATCCTAGCTCCGCCTTTGATCGGTGGCTAAAAGCTAAAACATAATTTTATCATTTCATTAATTATAGACGAAAAATTTAAAACAAATTAAAAAATCAACACATTTTACAAAAATAATAATTATTTTTCTCGTGTAAAATTTTCAAATTTGAATTCAAAAATTGTCAAAAAACTGTATTTTTGAAAATTTATATATAGGAATGGTATTTTTCCCGAACAAGATTTATTTACTGAGTTCTCTCGTCTATCGAAACGAAAGAAAGAATGTGGGAAAAAGAGGATTAGCTATACCCCGGAAAATGGTCTCAAGGCCTTTTTGCTTTTTTGAGCACCCAAAAAAGACATCATTCTAACTTTTTAATTTGATGATATCGGTTACCCATGTATTTATAAAAAAAAATATTAAGAAATGTTTGAGGTTTAGAACTGTATTAATGTCGCGTTTTAATGTTTAACCCCCGAGACCATGAAACCAAAGCAGATCATCAGATCAGATCATTTGCCGGGGTATGATTTTTCCTAGTTTTTTTCGTTTTTCCTCGTTTTTTATTCCCTCCTTTTTCCTCATTTTTGGGGTTGGGAATTGAACCTGGACCAAATTTTTTTAGCCTAGCTCACTCACCACTACAGGGTAGGGGACGTTTGAGTCTCGGAACAGTTGAGTCCCAACGA
>JAQIYK010000736.1:0-12344 GCA_034700465.1 Rotylenchus robustus | reverse complement strand
TCCCCTCCCCCAGCCCAATCGCCGATCGAACTGTTGGTGACTTTGGACGAGGGTGGCGGGAAGGAAAATCACAACCATTTTTGGCGGGTCTTTCTTAAGTTCACCGTGCGAATTGCACACTATTGATCGGGTTGTTTGGTTAGGGAGAAGTTGGAAGATTTGTTCGAATTTTGTAAATTTATAGTGATTTTATCAATTAAATTTTGATTAGTTATGAAAAATTTAACGATTAAAAAGTAAAAAATTTAAAGATTAAAATTTAACTCCCTTGGGGAGTTAAAGGTGTTTTTATTAAAAAATTTCAAGAATTTTGAAAATTTTTGCTGGGCGTTTTTTAGTTGTTGAAATTTTGTGCTTTTTTAAGGCGATGATGAAAATAATTACCATCTATTTTTGGAGGGTCTTAAGTTGAACTTCAAAAGATTGGTGCGCAATTATTGTGTTGAAAGAAAAACAGGAAATTGTGAAGAGTAAATTTAAAGAAGACGACATATTGTTGGAGAAACTTTTTGAACACATTTTAATTCAAAAGAAAAAGTAAAAGTAGTAGTAGTTTAAAAAAAATTTAAAATAAATAAAATAATAAAATTATATCGAAGTTCGAAAATAAAGAAATTAATAAAAAAATAATAAAAAAAAGAACATCAAATGAAACGATTTTTATTATAATTTAGAAAAATAAAAAAAATTCGTTTCAGTTAATGCTGTAAAGGATTGATTTTGGATTATTTTTTACTTAATTATTTTACGATATCAAAAATTGGCGATAAAATTCAATTTTTTAATGTACTGTAGCCATGCCGTTGGCTGAATTAATTTTTGCTGGGATTTTTTGTTTTTTGATTGACAAAAAATATTTTTGAAATTTTTTTACTTTAAACGCGCAACACACAAACAGATTCGCGATGGGGAAGGAGTGAAGGAAAGTGAGAATTACCATTACCACCACCGATTTTTTGTCCATTTTTGAGTTGTGTTCCACCTTAACCCCGTCGGAACCAGTTTCACTATTGATTATTGCATTTTGTCGATAAATTTACTAATGAACTTGGCCCACCAGACAATGTTTATGTCTAATTTAAATTAATGTAAAAATAAATTGAAAAATTGAAATTTTTGGGAATATTTTTTAATTTTTAATAAATGTTGAACTTATTAGTTATTGTTTATAATCCTTAAATGGAAAAACTTATTCGAAAAATTGTAAAATGTTTAAATTTGCAAAAAAGTAATTTTACAGTAGCTAATACTTTGGTACTAAATTTGCTGATTTCTGGAAAAAATAAAATTTAAATAAAATTAAAAAAACACATCCATTTTTTTCTTTTTTTCAAATAAATCGAAACCAAGTTTCTGCTAAAATTACAATTTTGTTTGACATCCAATAAAAATTTAATAACAATTTGAATGAAATTTTCACATTTTTTGAAGCGAAAACTGCAAAGGCCTTATTTTAATTTTAAAAGGCCATATATTAAAACATAGAGAACTTACAGATTTTTAAATTTATTTTTCATTTATTTTTCTTTGCAAGTTTTCGTTTCAAATATTTGTTAAAAAATGACAATTCAAATTACCTAATTTGGATTTTAATTTAACATATCCCCCCTTCCTTTACCCCCTTTTTATATTCCCCTTTTTTGGTTGGTGCTGTCTCGAATGGAAGAAGTTATTTGTAGAGACCGGCGGGATCGGGATCCCGGGTGGGATTTTTCGAGATCCCGCTGTCCCGATACCGGTTTTTTGAGAGAAACGGGATTTTCAGAATTACGGGATTTTTGGCCCCAAAAGTCCCGATCCCGTCAAAGCTAAATCCCGATCCCGAATCCCGATCCCGGTTTTTTCAAAAATCCGGTCTCTAATATAGACAATAGGAAAAAACTACCTCATCTTTAATATAATAGCAAACCGCCAATTCAGTGAAATAGAATTAATTGGTAAACTGATGAGAACATTGAACATAGAAAAATATTCCTATCCTGAAATCATGAATTTTTAACTTTTAAGAATGCATTTATGAATCGAAACAAAGTGACTGAAGACAGTCGAGAACTGGCTGTTCCAATTGAAGCCGCGGAAGACACTCGGATTTTACCCGGTTCAAGTTCTTCTTCCACCAAAGTGAAGAGCGGGAATCTGTTCCCTTCCCTGGAACCCTTTCAACACCTTTTGCCTGATTTATATGGAATGGACATGAACCAACAAAAGAAATTGCACAAGGGTATGTAAACTAAAAATGGTAGAAATGTCATGTTGCATGAAACATTCAGCTTTATATTCTGCGGGAGTAAGCGCGGCACTCTCCCTCCAAAAATTTGTTTGCAAAGTGCCAAGAAAGAGCGCCGACAATGTGGGCCCTGATGAGATCTCTCCCGAAGACTTTGACGTAAAGGAGGTTTGTATATACATATATACGGTTATTATATGTGCTGAAGAAGTTAGAATATTTATTAAAAACGGCAAAAGGTATATGGAAGTGGGAAAACATAGAAAGTATGTAGTTTTCGGCACTAGTTGGAATTGGAAATCGACCGATTTTGAAAAACTACTAAAAACAGCTTATTGTTAGTATCCCATATGGTTTTGCAACAATAAAATTTTTGTTTGGTCCCCAATGTTTTTTTAAACTTTAAAAATCGGTCGATTTCCATCTACGGCCTAGTTTTCTATATCCTTATATAAACCATGGAAATACTTACTCCGAATTTCCGATCTCTTCACTCTTCAGGCTGCTCTAATACATGTTGTTGTTGTTGCCCAAGTTCAGCCAGGGTCCAGGAGGGGTAGTATGACGTCTGAAACTTTTTTAGGGTTAGTCCACAGGTCCGTTGTCTCCAAGGTCGTCGGGTGGGCCGGGCACGAAAAGATGTGGGAGGTGTCGTGGGGGGCGTTGTCGCAGAGGGGGCACTTATCGCTATGTTGTTGGTCTAGACGGTTGCGGTAGCTATTCAGTGCGCTGCAAAACCCAGAGCGGAGTTGGGCGAGCAGAGTGCGCTTTTTCCGGGGAAGGTGCTTTTCTTCCGCTGCAATAGGAGGCGGGCGGGCGCCAATAACGTTGTTAGGAGCCATTGCGGTAATGGAAGCCGCAACCGCACGCGTGTGGAGGTGTTGTTGGGCGATTTTGACTGGGATGCCATGCACATTAGCAGCGGACACACGGCCGCCGCTGAAGGACTGCAGAGTCCACAGAGTCGCTGAGATAAAATGAGGGGGTGAAATAGGTCAATTTTCAGACTGATAGTGATAGGGTTCCACTTTATCTTGAAACTAGGAACTTACCTTAAAAATTAAAAAATGGCATTCAGATCCTCGAGCATCTAAACAAATCGACCGCTTTTGAGGATGCTGCAAAGACATTTCGATTGATGTCAAATAACATGGAGGAGATAATGCAAAAGATGGACGGCGGAAAGATGCTCATGACAATGATTTCCAATGAAGTGGCAGCCGCCGCCTTAGCCGCATTTGCCTCCGCTACGTTAAGAAAACCTCCCACCAAACATGTAGAAAGCATGATGCAAACGTCGCAGGTAATAACCATGTAAAAATTTGTGACAAAATTTTCTCGAAAAATTTTAAACAACAACAAAAAACAAATAAAAATTGTACTGTATATTGATTATTGATTCTCTATACTAACCTCTCCAGGAAATTGTCACTTCAATGCTGGAGGATGAAGACATGCGTGACATCGACTCGGTGCCCCCTCAAGAGTTGAAGCGATCCGCATCGGCTGGAAAAACCGCCGCCGACCAAATGCCTTCCTCGAAAGAAAATGTTCGACAACGGCCCTCCTCTTGCATCAGACACAACAAGGTCAACGGAACAATAGCCGCCATTGATAATAATGGCGCAAGGATTGTCAAAAAATGCGATTCTTCCTCAACTGACTCGTCGCAAAGTTCAATTGTTGCGGTGGCGGACCTGGACGACGATGATGACGAGGACAACGACGATTGCGTGTGCGAAACGGAGGCGGAGGAGGAAATGGAGGGTGACGACAGTCTGTTCCGATACGTTTGTGCCGCAGGGGTAATTTATTTTTTAAATCTATCTAAAAAATAAATTACAAAATTTCTTAAGTACGAAGATCTGGCTAAATTGCTCGTTTCAATGCGCAATTCTGCTGAATTTGTCCAACAAAGTGACAGCACTCCTCTGATGGAAGTTTGTTTTCAAAATTTAAAAATATATGATAAGAACATTTGTCAAAATAGGCATGTTGTGGAGGACATGCCGACGTGGTCCGAACACTAATCCAAGCCGGTGCTGACGTGAATGCCCTGAGCTCTACTCGAAACACTGCCTTAATTTATGCATGCGCATCAGGACACATTGAAGTACGGGATGCTTAAATTTAAACTTTGGTATTTTTAAATAAATTTCAATTTAGTGTGTCAAAGAACTGTTGTCGACGGGGCGTTGTGATCTGAACCTTCGAAACGAGTCCGGCCATTGCGCCTTAATGGAAGCGGCCAACATTGGAAATGTCGAGATCATGAAAATGTTGATCCAAAGAGGTGCAAAACCCTCCTGCGTGGTCGAGAGTGTTGATTACAAAGTGAGCTCGTATCCTTTTGAATTTTTCATTACTTTTGCATTTTTAGGAATCAGCGCTCACATTGGCGGCATATAAAGGACATTACGAAGCAGTGAAATACCTTCTTTCGCTGATATCCAATGACAAGAACGCCCAAGAAGAGGAGGAGCTGCACACGGCACTAATGGAGGCGTCAATGGATGGACATGTGCAAGTGGCTGTACTCCTTTTGGCTGCTGGTGCCAAGGTCAATCTGGCCAGCGAATCCTTCGAGAATCCACTTACGCTCGCTTCGTGCGGAGGGCACACTGAAATGGTTTGAACAAACATTAGGCTTCAGCATAACTGTTTCACAATTTTGACTTAATATTGTTATATTGAAAAATCATTATGGGGTAAAGATGAATAACATTTCCCATGTGTATGGCTTCAAAAAAACTTTAACTTATTAACTTAAACCGAACTGGTTTAACTTTAAAGATTATAGATATTCAGGTTAAATTGTTGCTGGACTCAGGAGCAGAATTGGAAGAGCCTAATGATGAGGGATATACGCCATTAATGGAAGCGAGTCGGGAAGGGCACTTTGACGTGGTGGAATTATTGCTGAATAGAGGAGCGAATGTAAACGCAAAAATTGACGAGGGATTGGAGACATCGCTGACATTGGCCGCATCAGGAGGCTACAAGTACCAGATATTGAGTCATTTGTAGTTGCAAATTTAATTCGATAGGAATGTGGTCGAGCTTCTTATTTCGCGCGGTGGAGATTTGACAATCGGAGAGCGCACTCCACTCTATGAAGCTTGCCAGAAGGGACACCAAGATGTCGCGCAACACATTGTGCAATATTTGCGCAAATCTTACACCCTTCAAGTCAGTTTTGTTTAAATAAACACGCCTTACCTAAGTACTGAAAATCAAATTGTTTAAACTTTTAAAGGAGATTCAAAAAGATCTAAACGAAGCACTCCTTTGCGCAGCTGGCATTGACAGTGTGACAGTCTGCAATTTGCTAATTGAAAGCGGAGCTCAAATTGTTAGTTACTTTTGTTAACATACTAATTACACAGTTCCACCCAATTGTTTAGGATTGCTTTTCAAAGGAGAATCGAACTCCCTTGATGGAGGCTTCTCGTCAGAATTGCATGAAAGTTGTCGAGCTTTTGATCCGAAAAGGAGCAGATGTAAATTATTTTTTTATTATACAATTCGATCTCCAAATATTTACCTAAACTACCATTTTTAGGTAAATCCGAGAATCTCTTAAAAAGATCTTGGATTATGGGGAGATTTAGGAGAGAGAGGAGATTGAAACAGTCTATATAAAATTTTAAAAAATATTTGTTATTCCCTTTACCCAAATAACTTGAATTTATTTAAATTCATTTAATTTTATTCATTCAAATTTTTGAGTATTATATAAAACATTATGCATTACATTTCACATTTATTTTTGTAATTTTAGGTCAATAAAATAGCATCGCCTTGTTTGGGCAAAGATGTTGATGTCGGCATACCGAAGGCGAAGAGTTCCACCAAGAAGTTGTCGCAAAAGGATTGTTGCAGCACACTGAAGTGCCTCTGTTGCATTCCGCCCTCGCTGAAAAAGAGTGCCAAGGAAGTGTGCACTGCGGCCGGCATTCCGCCAGCGCCCTTTTCAACCGGACAACAGTTTGCCCCTAACGCCAAGAGGCCAGCACCAAGTCGGAGCAGCACACCCAGCCAAAGCAACAAATGCCCGACAACGACGAAGAGCAAGCTATCGGTGGCCAGCAACAATACTGCAAGCACTAAAACCCAACGCTCACTTAGCACCAGCAGCAGCAGCGCCACACTGTCAGACCCTAACGCGTGGCTGGACAATTCCCCTCCAACCGATGCACAAAACAATGGTATAGTCTAAAATGATTGTCCGGATTATTTTATTACAATTAATAACATAATAAGAGGGGTTTTTCACACCTTTCGTTAAAATGATATCATTCTACGAAACCCATGCGCTAGCGATAATTCGTAAAACTTAAGATACTGCACTCACTCTTGCTTGTGTCGGTGGCCATACCGGCTTGGTCTCGCTGCTAATCAAACGGGGTGCCCACATTGAACATCGTGACAAAAAGGGCTTTACTCCCCTGATCCTTGCGGCCACTGGAGGTCACGTGGAAATGTGTAAACTCATCATCGAAGCGGGAGCTCAAATTGATGCGCAAGCAGATCGTACTAAAGACACAGCGCTTTCGCTCGCGTGTTCAGGAGGAAGAAAAGAAGTATGTAATTAAACATAAGAAAAAAATATTTGATTAAAGGACACGCCAATGCCAATTAGCTCTTTAGTCCGACCATGAGCAATGAAAACAGAAAAATGTTAAACATTCTTTTAAAGTTATTGTATTCTGAATATACCTATTTACTATCTATGATAGTATTTATGTTTCAGGTCGTTGAATTGTTGCTCAAGCAAGGTGCAAGTAAGGAACACAGGAATTTGAGCGACTACACACCCCTTTCACTGGCCGCCTCTGGCGGCTATGTGGACATCATCCAATTGTTGCTGAACAACGGTGCTGAAATCAATTCACGAACCAATTCCAAGCTGGGCATATCACCACTGATGCTGGCCGCGATGAATGGTCACGAAGATGCAACACGAGCACTCCTGGAAAATGGCTCCGACATAAATGCCCAAATTGAAACCAACAAAAACACGGCACTGACGCTGGCATGTTTCCAAGGAAGAGCGGAAGTGGCTCGTTTGTTAATCCATTATGGAGCTAACGTGGAGCATCGCGCAAAGGTGTGTTTTGCAGAAAAGGGAAGATAGCATAAGGATGAGGGAGGGGAGGTTGATGGAGCATTTTTTGGATATTCGGTGACTTTTTGCCTATCTGTATACTAATAATTCTTTGAAGACTGGCCTCACACCCTTGATGGAAGCCGCCAATGGCGGATACGTGGATGTGGGCACCGTGTTGATCCAATCTCAAGCGGACGTGAACACTTCGCCGGTGCCGACCAGTCGCGACACTGCGCTGACCATTGCCTCGGACAAGGGCCATTCCGCGTTTGTTGCGTTACTGTTGAGAAACGAAGCACAAATAAATGCACGCAACAAGAAGGGATGCACCGCTCTGTGGCTGGTACAAAATATTATTTGTTTAATTTATAAAATATTAAAAATGTAGGCTTGCAATGGTGGACATTTGGACACAGTCAAAGTGCTGGTGGATCATAAGGCGGACACTGACGCGCAAGACAATCGAAAACTTACACCAATGATGGTTGCTTTTCGCAAGGGACATTCAAAGGTTTTTTCTTTAAAATTATTAAAAACAAAAAATGGTTTATTTTCAGCTGGTCAAATATCTTGTGGAGCATGTCAGCCAGTTCCCCAGCGATTCAGATTGTCATCGTTTTATTGCCACATTGACAGATCAAGTGAGTAGACTTTTATAAAATAATTTCTGTTTTACTTGGATTTTCACTAATTTTTAGGATCTTATTGAGAAGTGCCGCCAGTCTGTTCAATTCATCATGGACGCAAAGGATAAACAAGCTGAACAAGCCAATAAAGCAGCACAGTCGCTGTTGGAAATGTTGGCGCAAGAGGTTGAAATTAAAGAAATTTTGAAATAAAATTAAAGAAATTGAAGGAAGCTTTGGAAGAATCGAAGAAACGTAACAAGCTGCGCCAAAAGGAGAAGAAAAAGGCAAAGAAGCAGGCCAAAAAGTCCTCGTGAGTAATTTATTTTATGCAGTGAAAAGTTGAAAATCATGATTGGACTTTTTAAAGTACCCCTGAACCAGAGCCAGCAATCGATGAACAACAGGAAAGTGCTGTTGTCTTAATTGAAAAGAAGGTCGAACAACAAAAACAACCTCCGGTTGAGAAGAAGGTCGAGCCCATCGTGCAAGCAGTTCAAGCTGCAGCTATACAAAAGAATCCTAAACCTTCTTCCGTGCCAAGTTCTTTAAAGCCTTCATCACTGCAACAAAATGGGCCACCAAAGTCTTCCTCCGTACAAACTCAACAGAAACTTTCGAATGTAACTCAGGCAGCTACAACGAAGGTGAAGATGTCGCAAAATTCTTCATCTCAGCAGACAACTCGCGACAAGACAAAGGTTGCGAACAACACGTTGCATGAAAAGAACAACAAAAAGGTGGCAACAACTCAAAATAAATTATTGGGAGCGTTTGGAAACATTGAAGAAGATGAATGGTTGAGGGCAAGCAAGAAACGAGCGAGTGTAAGTTGAAAATTTTTAATTTTTGAAATTTTTGTAAAATATAACACCATCTCCGAATGCAGGGAGGGGGTTGGGTGTGTTCATTTTTAATTTAGGGATAATTAATAATTTGTTTGCAATTAAAAAACATCTTGGCGATGAACTCTACCAAAATTTTGGGCTAATTAAAATCTAATTTAGATAAAAGCATTGGATTCCGCAAAAGTAGTTTCGAACTCGTCTTCAATAACCAGCATCAGTGCTAAGGGTGTCCCATCGGCCACAAATCAGCAAAATGTGCCGCCAACAGTTTCTCAGGATGATCAGATGTCTGCTGAGATGACACTGGCCATGCAAACTCGCCGTCCATCACTCCAAGTGCTGAACATCGCTTCCAATGCCATTGCACGGGTGATCGGGCGAGGCGGTGCCAATGTGAATACGATCAGAGAGGCAACGGGTGCTCATGTGGAGGTTGAGAAGCAAAGCACGCGCAAGGAGCAGACCACGCGAAAGATCACACTGAAGGGCACTCCGGATGCAGTCAAGTACATATAATACTGAATCAATTTTTAAAGGATATATTTTCCTTTTTTAAAGAAATGCAATTCGAATGATCGACTTGCTGCTCAAGGATCACAACTTGGTGATCAACGAGATTGTCGAGCGCGTGATGGCCCCGCTGCGGAAGTCGCCCTCACTTTCTTCCTCCTCCGAAGCCTCCTCCCAGCCCCAACAACAATTGCAAAGACCACAACCCCAGCTGACCCCACCATCAGCTCCATCCTCACCGATGACTGTTGTTGCGGCAAAGTCCTTAGTTACACCACAAGAGGAAACAAAGAAGTCGCACATTGGTGGCAATGGCAAGGCACCTTCACCATTGGCAACTGTGCAAACTTCAATGGCGATAAATGGCACAATTGGTGGGAACTCACCGGCTGCAAATGTCTGGCAAAAACGAGCCGAAGCAATCCGTGAAAAGAAAGGTAGATATTAAAACCCTTATAAATAATTTTTCAAATTTTCATCAAAAATAAAATGATCGGAGCGAGTTGACAAATGTTTTCCTCAACTGTTGTGGCTTGTAGAAAGTAAAAAAAAGAGTGATTTAATATAATATGACTTAAAAGAAAGTGTGCAGCAAAGCCTTTATTATAAAAAGCTTTACTTTAGTCACTGCTCCACAAACCGCTCCGGTTTTGTTGGAAAGTTCGCCTCGTCGTCTTATTCCATCGCCCATTTCGCCACCCAACCACCATCAACCCGCTGAACTTCCTGTTCAAAAGGCGGTTTTGTTCGCATCCGGGACTACCATCAACAACAATACCGAACTGGTTGCTATCCTTTCGGCTCACGCCGGTGCCAAAGGAGTGGAGGAAAAGTCGGCGATTGCATTCAGTGCGGATGAATTGGCCATTTTGTCCAAGGAAGAGCACCAAAGGAAGGCACCGGGTTATGCACGGCCTCAAGCCCTTACTAATGCGCAACAACATACTGTCAACGTGGAAAAGACGGTATATTTATAGATTTATTTGTACTATTGCCATGGCCAGAATTTCATTTTGGGATAGATTTAAACAAAATCTAGATTAGACTTAAACAAAAGTTGTTAGTCTGACTATGTTTTCGCTCGAAATAACACTCAAATTTTTAACAGAAGGAAGATCCTTCCAATGTTCCATCACGTTTCGATGTCTTTGCTTCTCGGTGGACAGCAAATCCGTTGGATGCGACAGCTGGTGAAGACACCTTATTAGTGAACGGTAGCGGTTCGGACATCCAAAATAGCTGGAGCTACCTTTTGGAGGATCGCCAGCAACCTCATCAGGTTTGTACTGAATTCTGATTAGGACATAATTATTTATGCATGCGAAAACAAAAAAAATTCAAAAAATTAATACAAAATTATATTTGTTTTTTTTTGCTAATACCTAATCTTCACCTAATCATCAAACTCGTTTTAATGAAAATGTAATCAAAGTCGCACTTTTATGTAAATGTAAACTTTGCTATAAAAAATTAGCAGCCAGTCGTCGCTGTCGGAGCGAATATGATGCCAAAGGGTCATTCACCATCATCAGTTCCTCAACAACAACAACATCAGCAACAATTGCTTTGGTCTGCAACTCAGCAACACCAGCCCACACCGACACTTCCGTCCGCCGCCGGTGGTGCTCCAACAAACGGAGCATTCTTTCTCCCATCCACCGGCCAATACCAGCAGCTGCAGCAACCTCTGACGCCAAGTCAGCCGCCGCCGAACTCGCCTTACCATCAGCAACACAACCATCAACAACAGGCAAACTCCTCGCACCACCCTCAACCACCAATGACAACTTCCAACAACAGCAACACCACGCCCAATTACTATCCGGGACTGTTGAACGCGGCAGCTGCCGCGACAGCCGCGCAAGGACAACAGCAACACCACGGCATTCAGCACCATATCAACTTTTACCCACAACAACCCAAGGCAATGAGCTTCCCGCAACTTGGCGCGTACAACTCGTCGTCAGCTGTTCATCCGGGCACCCCACTGCCGCCACCCTTCGCCAACTTCTCACCGACCAGTTTGTCATCCATGCACCAGCATCCCCCGCCAGGAATTGTACAACAAAGTCAGTTTAGCAACTGCAATAATCTTATTATAACATATAAATAAATAACATTTTAGTTTAGAACTAAAGTTTAAAACATGTAACTATAAAAAACGTAATTTTGATTTTGAAATGTTTCGGTTTTTTAACAGCTTATTTATTCAGCTAATTGAACATTGAACACAAAATTTTGCTCGACATAAATTTGTTTTGATTTAGTGGGCTCTGCAGCTCTTCGTGGGCCACCACCTCCTCAACAAAATCATCCTCTCTCTGCCAACAATTTTCTGCCTCCGTCGTCCGCCTTTGGCCCACCGCCGCCGAGCAGACAACAACAGCAAACAACTCCGTCGCCTCACTTTCACAACATGAACTACCCACCGATGGGCGGCGCCGACCCGCAACAACACAACGCCAACAACTTTGTCCCTCCATCCTCCTCCTCCGTCGCCACTTCCTCTCCCCGATTTGATTTTCTTTCTTCACGTCGCCAATTGTGAAAATGCACTTTTTCTTCTCTGACTTGATTTGATCCATTCATTCATTTTATTTCCCACTGTGTTTTTGGCGTTTGGTGTTCTCATTTTAAATTAGCGATTATGATTGAAAATAAAAAGGAAGACAGTTGAACTTTGTTTGACATCCTAGACAATTTGGTGTGACAATCACCCAATCAGGCCAGTATCCAGGGAGGGCAATGGGGGCAATTGCCCCCCTCCCGAAATGCCAAAAATTAAAAATTTAATAGGGTCCCCCCTTTTGTTTTCAAAATTCGCGAAAAATTTTCGCCGCGGCACCTATCGGCGAAACTATGATGTTTCAATAGGATCTCCCTTTATGAACCTAAAATCCGTCAAAAAATTTTCGCGCGGCGCCTGTCGGCGTCGCAAAACAATGGAAATTGAGCTCTCAAACCAAAAATAGACCCCTAAAAATCGATTTTTTGCTGCAATAATAAAAATGCACCCCTAAAAA
>JAQIYK010000735.1:0-12344 GCA_034700465.1 Rotylenchus robustus | reverse complement strand
AGTGGGAGAGAGGGGGGGGGGGGGGGGAAAGAGAGAAAAAGTAAAAGAGAAAACGGAGAGAGTGGGAGAGAGAGAGAGAGGGGGGGGGGTGAGAAATGGTACTTGGACCGGAAATGCACCTTACTTAAGCGGAGCATTGGGCGAGAAAATGGCTGTTGAGTTGGGTTGAGTGGGTGTTGGTGGGTAGCTGGACTGAATGAATGAATATTGGGCGATGAATGCAACAATTTCGGACACTTTTATAGGGGCGCAACATTTTGCGCAACAAATTGAGCTGAAAAAACAGGATTATAAATCCATCCTTTATAAGCATTTTTTTAATCGCTTTTGAAGCGAAAACAAAACAAAATGCCAATGGGGTGTACAATCTACGATATGTATTAAGCCGAATACGACAAAAAGAAAAATGAATTCTCTACGCAGATAGGTATCCGCGAGAAGAGAAAAACAGAGCATAGAAGTATGGTAACAAAATAACGGATACTGTAGTTTGGCGTAAATTAAATGTGAATAACTCCATTAATTAGAGGCGGACGAAATATAATTAATCGGGAACCCCTATTATTCTGTGCTGTGTGGGGTCAAGTCCCGATCCCGATCCTAGTCCGGGTCAATGATCGGTCTTGACCTCGGGCTTTTTTCTGGCTACCAATAGAAAAGTACGTTCCTTTGTGGTCTTTTCTTTTTAAATTTAAAAAATAAAAGTTAAAATGAATGGTTGCCAAGTGAAATTGGTTATTATTCTTTTGTCTGAAAGGAAAATGGGTTTGTTTTTGGGGTAATAATAAATAATAACCCAAAGTTTGGTTATTACAGAGAAAAGTTAACATAAAATGAGTTAGAATAAATAGAATAAGGTAACATACTATATTACACACACATTATATGATTATCTCAATAATATTAGTTGTAAAATATAATTTATTTATTCAATTTATTATTTTAATCTGTTCTATAATAAATATTGTTTGTATATGGTGAAAAGTAAGTGTATATTATAATTGTTATTTTTAAAGCAAAACTCTTTTTAAGCAAATTAATGTACAATTAATTAAAACATTGCCTTTTCTCAAAAAGGGTAATGTGAAAAAATAAAAGGCCATAAAAAAGAAATTAAAAAACAAACAAAAAAACAATACTTTTAAAACAATTATTCTTACAAATAGTAAAAAGATTAATGTTTTTATTTTAAATAACAACTACATAAATATATAAAATATAAAAAATAATAATACACTAAGATATTTTTAAAGCGATTGTTTCCTTATGTTTCTCTTTCTTACATTTTATTTTTTCTGTCGCATCATTTTTGTCACTATTAAGTTTCAACGCTTTCAAAATATATTTGCAATCATTCGCTTCGAAAAATTCCTATTTTAATATTATTTTGTCATGGGAAACCAATGGGTTTTATATGTATGTGCTTTCATAGTAGTGTGTATATGGTTTGTATTTCAATTGTTTAACTTTCACTTTTTATTTGCCAAATAATATGTATTTTTTAAATACACTCAATTGTTAAAATAAAAACAAAACTTATTAATCAAATTTTAATTTTAACTAATGTATACAAAAATATTTCAATGGAAGAGAAATTGAATAGAAACAAATCTAACAAAGATATGCAAAACTCAATTTTAATGTATTTAAAAAACAAACGTTAAACGTTTGTTTTAAAACACTAAAAAGTTAAAACAACACTAAAAAACAAAAACAAAGACAAGTAAATCAACACTTAAAGCGGAAAATGATTGTTAAATCTTTTGTTTGTTGTTTTGAAAAATGGATTTTTGATCATTTTTGATATTGAACTGAAAAACAGTCAAATCGATCCCTTTTAATGATCGAACATATCACAAAGTACAGTTCAAATGAATAATGGCCCCGGGTAAGGTTAGATAGATACCGTATTTCCTCTAATAGAACCCCCTAAAAAATTGACTTTTTTTAGTCACAAAATTGAATTTTTTTGGCCAAAAAATAGCTTTTTAATCAAAACCTACTTAGGTAGGTATTAAAATTTAACGTGATTAAAAAATATGACAAAATGCCAACATTTTTTTTTCAAAGATATAGAACAAATTCCCACCTCATGGGGTGCTCTATTGGAGGGGAGTTCTATTAGAGGAAATACGGTATTTCGGTATTGGATGGAGGACAGGGGTGCGATTTTGCCTTATAAATTCAGCATTTGCCGGGTTTTGGGGTGTCGTGCCGGGTTTTGCCGGATTTTTGTGACTTTTGCCGGGTTTTTGACAAATTGAAAATAAATCGTAATTTTGTTGAAATTTTAAAGGAAATCGACCATTTTTTGCCCGAAAAAGCCAATTCTTTCCGCCCACATTGTATTTCATTCGAATTTTGTTGTCTGTTTTTACTCAATTTTATCCAGTAATCGGGCAAATATTTTGGTTTTAGTTTCTTCAATTTATTAATTTTTAATTGACAACTTGTCAGCATAAGCGGTGGGGTGCGGGGTAGAAGCCGAAGTCCCCGGCCCCCGGATTCTACCGCATTGTCGGCCAAAGAAAATATCGGCCAAACAAAAAAAACGGGATAACCAACAAAAAATGACCAATTTTTTTTAATCAAAATGTGACAAATATTTGATTTTTTTTCGGCGGCGCCTATTTTTTCTATTCTAATTGACACACACACACCGCCGAGTCTCCCACCCCCAAGAAAAATATTTAAAATGGAATTTTTATTATCAACTACTTTCTTAATGTTAAGGAAGTCGAAAAATACAAGGTATCAATTAATTTTAATGGATTTATTTTGATTTATTAACGCATTTTGCAAAGTGCCGGGTTTTTGAAAAATTTTGTCGGGCTTTTGCAAGGTTTTTGCAAATTTTTTGTACAATGATGCCGGGTTTTTGGGTTTTTGAGACCGCAGCCCTGCTGATGGGGGATAAACAACTGTTCTTATTTTTGTGAACACACACAATCCCACCGCGTCCAAATCCATCGGGGGACCGGGGAAGTGATCTCTTGTGATTGTCAGCATTTGCCGGACAGTTGTCATTTCTATCCAAAATATTTGATAGGTATTCCGGCTAAAAAAACGCTTTTTTATTTTTTTATTTTACGTGGCTCTCATTTATCCCTATTAATAAGTGTTGTCCTAATTTTGAAGGAATGTCATTATTTTTCCTATTTCGTACTGATTTCGCCCCCAATCCACAGATGGAGATGGGGGGGGGGGATTTACCGGCCGCGGATTTCAATTGTTTGTTTTATTTATTTGTTTATTATACCTTGACTTTAACCATTAAAAGACTCCTTAGTCATTTATCTTATTTTTGCGATTTTTCTACAACTCTTCTGTTGCTGCAGATATTTCATAAGTAATTTTTCAAAGTATAATAAACCAAGTAATGGTAATACCTAAGCTTCTTGCTGCTCCAGTTTTGTTTTGCTCCCTTTTTTTCTTCTTCAGCAGGAAAAGGGATTGTCCGTCCGTCCCCTTCTCCGCCATTCTTCAGAGCAAAGGGATGGTATGCATTTGTCTGTTTGTCTGTGAGGAGAGTGTGGTGCCGGGTGCTTTGTGCCATCGGCAGTTGGGTCAGAGACAGTTAGCACTGCCGAGCAGAAGTGCCCCAGGCAATTTGGCCTTTGTCTCTGACTGTCTGGCACACAGTGTCCCTCTTCCTTCTGGAACTGTCTGTTGTGTGTCTATGGTCTGTGCACAGCATAGTCAGTCCCCCTTCCCCAGACTCCATGTTTATTGATGCAAAATGCTCTCCGATGCTTTTCCTCGCCAACTGCAACCCCTTCGCTGGTTGCTGGAAAGAAAACTCTTTTTCGAAACATTAGTAAAATTTTGGATATTCCAAAATGGTCGAATTGATTTTGCATCTAAATCTAATACAAGAAATGGTTTAACACATTAATTTCCAAATTTACCCAATGATTTTCAAAAACAAATGTTAAAGACTCGACAAGCGGCGTAGAAGTATAGAGGTTAGTTAAAATTGCCATTAGCAATCCATTCAATAACCATCTAAAATTCTGTACCAATTTTCCACCAATTTAAGCCCAGCTTCTTCCTCCTTTCTCTCCCATTTCGCCTTTGACTGTCGTCAACACAGCAAATTGCCTTAGTGGGGGGGGGAGCACTTTCCATTTCCAATGGCCTATTCAGTGCCAAATACAGCCTGTGCTGGATGGGCCAACACTGTGCGCCTATCCGCCGGCCAAGGCTTCTTCTTCTTCTTCTTCTTCCCTCTGTCCTCTGCTCCTTTCTCTTCAGAGAAGTGTTGTGCCAATCAAAAATGTATGCTCCGGGGCATGGCAGGCACACTTTCCTCGCCGGCACACTGCTCTTGTGCAACCCAACCCAACCGCCGACCAAAGTGCCACGAGGCCCATAAATGTATAGGCCACTGGCACAGGCCCTCCCTCCTCCACCCTCTGCCCCGGTTGGCTCTGTCCGCTCTGCTGGTCTCCTTCTTTCCATTTTCCTTCCCCACAGGCTGTCAATTCTCGGCGGACGGACAGACTCGGTCGGGCACAGGCCCTGAGGCCATTTGCCCCGGCACACAACACAAAACACTAAGGGGAAGGGGGGACTATGGGGAGGAGGAGGAGGACGAATAGAAATATAGCAAAAGGACAGAAGAGTCCATCGACCGCCGAAAGGAAGAAGGACCCCTTCACAGCAAAACACCAAACCCCAGCAGGACTTTCTCTTCATACTTTCCAAAACAAAGCCAAACTATTTTTTGTACAAGCCAATG
The DNA here is from genome assembly GCA_034700465.1 of Rotylenchus robustus. Classification (NCBI taxonomy): domain Eukaryota; kingdom Metazoa; phylum Nematoda; class Chromadorea; order Rhabditida; family Hoplolaimidae; genus Rotylenchus; species Rotylenchus robustus. Next base: position 7,603 of record JAQIYK010000735.1, on the reverse strand, counting down.
ACCAGAAATGAGAAATCAAAACTGCACGAAATTTTGATCGGATATCGTAATCATGCTTTTTGGTCATTTCGTATTTCGGGTTTCATTTTTCATATTTTTTCGAGTTTGTATAGCCTTGCCTCAAAAGTATTCCTCATCCATCCCAAAGTGTACTTAATTTTATGATGATTTATATGTTTAAAACAACAAAAACTGAACTGCAAAAAACAAAGCACATGTCCAACTTACAATATTTTAAGCGGTTTAATTATGTTCACAAATCAAGCTCATCTATTCATATTTAAGATGTTTTACTGGTTCAGATTATTCTGGACATATAAATCCAAATATCATGTACAATAATCAGTTCGTGCCTTCAAAAATCATTTAAACACTTCACCATCATCCACACATCACAACAAAGGGTTCCCATTCCCTCTGTTTGGATTGGGTGAAATTTGAAAATTGTCTTGTCGGTCGGTCAGTACGGCGGCTTGTTCCTCCCCCTCCTAAAAATCCAACCCATATCAGTGCTTTCCATCGGCGGATGAATGAAACAATTCGGCGGGCTTCTTCTTCTGTACATTACCCTCCCCCACTTCACTCCCTCCTCCCCCTCAGCTTCCCTTCGAGATAAAAATCCGCTGGTCCGTCCGCCGCTTTATTTCCCTCCACAACACTTCCTTCTCCCCCTTTTCGTCTTCTTTTTGCTTTCTTCGCTCTTCCATAAAATGCGCCCATCCCCAAAAATCCGGGATTGGATTGGATTGGATTGTTGGCGCTGAATTGCTTGTTGTGGGGTCAATCTCGGCTGCTGGCTGGCTGGTATCTCCCCCCCCCTATCCCCCCTATCCCCCACCACCACCACTTCTGTGCTCCTCTCTCCTTATCTCGCCCATATCTGTGCGAGTGAATGCCCTCAGGGCGCTTTTGTGCGAGCATTGAGCACTTTCACCCATTTTTCGCCTTCCCAAAATATTTAAGGAGGGGAAGCGATACATTCGTTCCTTGGCTTCCGCTCCCCTCACTGTTCATCATTCCATTCATCGCAAATGGCGATGTTCACAATATACAATATACTTTAATCAAATTAGCTGAAAATCAAAATGTGAACCATTACAATACCCAAAAAGTGATATCAACCAAATGAGAAATCAGATTCTTGCGGGCCAAATTTATGGCTATTTGGGCTTCCAAAATGCTGGAACTGCACCCGAAAGCAATGGGGAAACAGAACAGAACACATATTTTCGACCCGACCTCAGCAGATCGAATCAACAACAGTTCTGCTCCCCACTCTCCAATGGTACCCACCCATATAATATTTATCGGCGATGACAACTGTGCCCCTCTCCCCGCTTTCCTCCCCCTCAAGCCCATCGCCTGTTTTCACATTTTGTGAGTCAGTCAGTCAGTCAGTCCAGATACTCTCCCCTCCCCTCTCCGACCTAACTAACCATCCTTCTTCTCCGTCCACAGGCGATAAAGCCTCAGGGCTTGGGCTCATCAACAGAGCCTCCTCTTCCGCTGAGCACCATTCGCCCGTCCCCTTCCCCCAAATTCTCCACACATTCACATTACCTTCTGTTGTCCTCCTCCTTCTCCATCCCTTTCTCCGCTCACACTATCCTCGACTTTTCTTCTCTGCCTTCGGTGGGTTTGGGGACTAAAGACGACCGACCGACAACAGGCAAAAAGTGTGGAGGAGGAGGAGGAGGAAGAGTTACAACGGGGCCCTGAGGGGAGAAAGATGGAAAGATGCTCGGCGGATTGAAGGATTTGTGGGGATTGATTATCTGTCTGAGGGCTCTGCCGAACTGAACGACAGCGGAAGCGATCAAAGACCTTTGGGGATCTGTTGTGCAGGGAAGGACAAAAGCCATTTTGACCAGTTAAACCTCGCAAAGGGAACTTGTGTCGAGATCAGACAATCCTAAACTGATTTCTCTTACAGTACACAAACGGATATTTTCTACAGTACCCGTATGATCCCTTCTGTAGTGCCCATACGGATCTTTCGCCTACAGTATTCTTATTTCTAGAATATTTTTCACAAACAGAACCTTCCTACAGTACCCAAACGGATCCATTCACAATATTCTCTGGCTAATCACTACTATCTCTCCTACAAAACCCAAAAAGTTAAAATGCACCAAAAGGGACATTTATAATGTGAATCAGAGGGATCTGAGAATCGGCTGATGGGGAAGGAAATGTGTTGGCCAATGGAAAGAAAAAAGTTGGGAAGAAAGACGGTTCTTTCTTTTTGCCTCACAATCGCCGCCGTCTGTCATTCGCCTTAAGGCACATAAATATATTTTGCCCGCACCGGGCCATTCCCTTCCCTTCCCTCCCCACATGCTCTCCACCTCTCCACCCCTCTGTCCCATCCCTCTCACATTCATCCTTCCCCCCCCCCTTTCCCCTCACAACACACAATTTCACAATATCGTCCATTTCCCTGACCAACTAAGTCCGAGATGGGTTTGGAGTAAGCATTTTTGTCGACACGAAGCAGTAGTTTTTTAATATTTTCCCCCTCTTTTTCCCTTTTTAACATCAGTCGGACATTCATTCTTACTTTGTTTCTTATTCTTTGTTATTTCTAACTTAGAATATTTTCTAACTTAGAAATGTTAAATTGGCGTGTAGCTAAACCAACCCCTGAAAAACCTAATAAAAATCTGAAAATTGAATCAAAAAACCATTATTTCAAAAATTCCTAAATTAAAGAAGTCCTAAATTTGAATATTTATTTTCAATTCAATTTAGTTTCTCTGTATCCCAGCAAAGGGCGTCTGTTTGATGAATTTCAAAAATGTTTTCTTTGTTCGTCTTTCGTCGTCCATTTCCTTTTTTGTTACTTATTTATATCCCACTTTTGTACCTCCCAATGATGAATGGTTAATAGTAATAATTTCGACTGGCTCCTTTCTCCACCCAAAACCAATGTGTCTTTTTCTGTTCAAAAATTGGATTTCGGGTAAAATTTATTAATTTTAAATGGAAAAACAATTCAATTAAAATACATTTATACCTTCTCAAAATATTGAAATACAAATTCCTCAAATTTACAATTGAATTTTTCAAGTGTGACTTCTGCAATGAAAAGGTTGATTTTGCGTTCTCAAAAGTCAAAGAACTATTTTTGAATTAATTTTCGGAATTTATATATCTATGAGGGAAATTATTAATTTTAGGCGCGAGGTGTTTAAGGATAAGTATGTACCCCAACTCAACTTTAAAAAATAATAATAAATTTTAAAAAATTAAGGGATATTTTGAAGACAATAAAAATTAACAATGTTCCACCACCACCACCACCACAACCACAACCATCAGCAGAATATGGTGCAGCTTCCAAGTGCACCATCGCCAACCACGGCAACTACCACCACCACCCCCCAGCACAAGGCATTTGTGTGCGAAATTTGCGGAAAGGCCTTCCGCTTCCGTTCCAATTTGGCCGAACATCGCTCGGTGCACACCGCGCTGAAGCCATTTGTGTGCAAATTCTGCGGAAAATCGTCGCGACTCAAAGGTGGACAAAAGTTGTTTTGTCAATTGACTTGTCAATTGATCAATAGAAATGAGCCCCATCCCGAAACTCAACCCCATCCCCGGGTTTTGCTTAAAATCCCCCGAAATTCTCGCCCAATTTTAAAAAATCTCTCCTGAAAAACCGGACATCCTCAAGAGAATTACAGCCTTTTTAGCTTATACCAGAGAAAAAACAATAAGAGAGGGTAATATAGTACCCTCTCTTTCAATAGCCTCCCCCTCTTGCGGAAAAAATTAAAAAAAAATAATTAAAAAATTAAAAATATTTATAGGAAAATGTATCTCCTCCCTTCCGGAGATTATACGAAAAACAAAATTCTCGTCTTTTCAATGAAACAAAATAATTTCAATTAAGGGAATTTGACCAAGCACATTTTGAAACATCACAAGACGGAGCAGAAGGAGTGCATTGGCACCGACGAGTACATCATCAAAAAGGGCAAAAAGTCTGTCAAAGATCCGGCGGTTGGTTTTTGCTTTTTGAAACTCATTGAAACATAAAAAATAAATAAAAAATAATCACAAAAATATTTTGAATTTATTTATTTATTTTGTTTAGGCCATTGAATTTCTGGAAAAATCGATGATCGTTCTGAACAATAGCAACAACAATAACCACCTCCAAACAAACATTGGTCCTGGCAGCAATCAATCGGCGGATAGTGGCGGCAGCGAACAAAATGGTATTACTGTATTTGGATACAGTATAAAAAATGGTATTACTGTATTCGGATACAGTATGAAAAATGGTCTTACTGTATTTGTAGACAGTACATACTATACATACCTAGTATACATCGTATTGTTATTCTGATGAGCCCAAAATTCTCGAAGATAAAGTGTTTTTAATTTTGTAAACATATGGTTTAATAAAAATGCAAATTTCAGAATTCGACGGACAGGGCATTTTGTTGTCGTTGGGTCTGGACGCGGGTTCATTGGACCTGAAGGCTGAAGAATCGATGATGGAGGAGGGCGAAGAAGGCGAAGAGATAATGATGAACAGTTTTGGACAAAATTGTGAGGAAAGTGCAACAACAACTAGCAGACAGAGAAACGGAAGCAACAAATTGTTGAACAACACCAACTTGATGAACAACAGCAACTTGATGAACAACAGCAACTTGTTGCTGAACAACACAACGACGGCAGAACAGTTGCTGGGACAGTGCGAAAGGGCAATAATCACCGGAGGAGAGGGAACGAATCAACAACAACATCAGGACGATGGTGGTGACGGCATGGACCAGGTCAGTTAATTTTTTGGAAAAAAGAAAATAAGTTGCACATTTAAAAAATCAAATTATTTTTATTTCAAAATAAATTTTTAAAAGTTTTATTAAAAATTTTAAGGATGAGGATGGCGAGGGCAATGGATTTGAGGACGGGCAGTGCCAAAGTTCGAGTGAGCACAGTCCGTTGTTGGCGATGGGGGAGAGTGGCGGGATGGACTGTACCGCAAGTGCAAATGCACTGGCCGCGGCGGCGTGCAAAGCATTGCTTTTTGGCCAAATGGACAACAAAACATTGGCCAAGGCATTGTTTGGTGGAGGCGGAGGGGGTGGAGGAGGAGGAATAGGAACAGGAAGACAACAAACATCAGCAACATCAGCGGCAGCGAAAGGTGATTTTAGTATGGAAATAAATTATCGTTAAAAAAGAAATTTGTGAGAAAATACGGTAAAAACAGTTTTACGGTAAGTAAAAATTGAAAAGAGCATTTTTGTCAAATTCTAAGGAAAAATAGCAACTATTTTCAAAAAATAATGCCGAAAAATAATGTTGACATTAAAATAATTTAAAGCAAAATGTTAATGACGAGTAAACTAAAAAGGTAATTAAAATTTCGAATAATTTAAATTTTGTTTACTTTAAAAAAACTTTTAAAAATTGTATAACAAATTGCCCACTTTTTCAGCAACACATATGAACTCATCTGCCGACCATCAGCAGCAACAATCCACAAACGACGAGATCATGCGCATTCTGCACCAGGTGTCCTCCATGACACCCGTCGAACAACAACAAACTGTGCCCGGACCAACTGACCAACAACAACATGTTCAGCAACAACATGTTCAACAACAACAACAACAACAACAACAACAACAACAACAACAAATTGGAGCAGTTGTTTCGACGGCAAACAAACTGGCCACTCAGTGCCAATTGTGCGGGAAACACTTCAGAAAACGTGAGTTTCATTATAAATGTTTTCAAATTATATACCGTATTTTCTTTAAATTAACGTAATTTAACTTAATTTTAATTTTTAATTAACACTTTTAATTTTTAACTTTTTCAATTTTATTCTACCAGATTATATGTACTTTGCCAAATTAAATAAAAAACACAGTACCAAAGATAGTTAAAAATAAAATAAAAACCCTTATTAAAAATCGAATAACAATCTTCGCCTTTTTAGCGCGTGATCTGATCGCTCATTTGGCTGGCGATGCGCACAAATTATCTTCACCACCTTCCTCCTTTTCTCAACACAACAACAATGGCAACCAGTTCAGCAACTTGTTCAGAAACAACAACAACAACAACAACAACCATGGCAACTACAACTCACCTATTTCGCCACAACATCCGACCAATAAAAGTGGTCGAGCACCCAGCGAAGAGTTTGTATTTGAGAACAATTTCAATTTGATGGGAAGCGGAAGAGGAGGGAGAGGGAGTACAATCAGCAACAGGGGAGTGTTGCCGACAACTTCAAACATGAACATGATGACAGCTAATGTTGCACAACAACAAGATCAAAGTGGGGAAGGGGCGGAGAGTGCAGTTGCTGGGGAGTTGCGCGAGTTGCGCGTTGCAATGCAGGAGTTGCGGACAGCAATGGGCAGCAACAACAAATTGGAGCAGGTTAACTACTACTAAGAAATGCTTCTGAATCTGAAGCTTACTCTAAATAAAGAATAAGCATCAATTTCCGAAAATCGGAAGGAAGTTCAATATATTTTGTGTCAAAGAATATAAACTTTATTTTGTTTGATAAATGAAATATTTTCATTTTTATTCTATTTTAGCTACTTGGCCAATTGGATTCGCGAGTGTGCCGCTTGGAAAAACAACTTGAAATGGCACTGAACAGGTTTATTATATTCAGCAAATTAAAACAATTTTACACATTTACGATGCATTTTCAACAGAAATTAATGGAAAAGAGCAAAATGCAAAATTGAAATATTTTTAGCAAATTAATTTTGGATTTTAAGTATTTACACGTTGGTGCAACTGCAGACGGGGATCAACAACAATGTGCAGAAGTTGGCATCCTCCGCAAACTGTACCAGCACCACCAGCACAACAACCCCAACCCCAACAACAACGACAACAACAACAAATACCAATCGGCCACCCTCCTCCTCAGTGAAATCCGAGCAATAATTTATTGATTAATATTTTCGATTAATTAACTGACATTTTGACAATTTTAATTTAATTCTCTTCGACAATTATTTTTGTTCCAATTTTTGAGGTGCCAAATTATTATTTTTTATTATTCGTCATAATTTCATTTTGTGTGCTATTCCTTCTTTTCCAATCGCCAATATTTTCTGACAAACTCTAACCTTTTTAACAAATATTGCCCCCAGCCCCCTCGTGGGGGCTGGGGTAGTTGAGTTTGATTTTTTATTAAACTACAAAAGTCACAAAAGTAAAATTACGGTATTCTATTTTAAAAAATTCAATAAATTTATTGTTATTTTCATCAAACTTTTCACACATTTAAATATTTGTGACATTTTGAAAATCCTCATTATTTGCTCTAAAGACCAAATACCGCATTTCCTCTAATTCCCGCCCAGGGCGGAAAATTTTCAATAACCCCTCAAGGGGCGGAAATTTGACAATCGAAAAATTTTCGGAAAAAGGAAACGAATTGACATATTGGTAAAAAAATATACAATTTTTCTTAAAAAATTATCAAAACACTGAAATTTTATCCAAATTTGTCATTTTTCATCTTAATTGCCAGAAAAAATTGATTTTTTTACCAAAAATTTTAATTTTTGCCAAAAATTATGACAAAAATGCATGTTTAGAAAAA
>JAQIYK010000734.1:0-12345 GCA_034700465.1 Rotylenchus robustus | reverse complement strand
ATATGAATGCAAAATTGTATTTTAGCAATTGATTTTTGTCGAAAATAATAGTGTTGATGTTGTACAAAATTTTTCTTTAAAATACACCACTAAAGATCGACTTTTTGGAAAAAGTGCCCCCCCCATGGCAAAATCCTGGCGCCGCCTATGTGTTGGGTCAAGTTTAACCTGTATGTTTCCCAATCTATGTATATAAAAACGTTTATGCGGATTTATACAGTGTAATTGTACAGTCAGGATAGGATATTTTCCAAAAAAACTTTGTACAATTTTTTGTACTTTTAGCCAGAAACATATCTCTACTACATTTGGCTTTGTGGAACTAATCCCTGGCGACACCTTCCCTTCCAAAAATAGCGCCACGCGGCGATTTTTAATAATTTTCAAAATGTTTTTAAAAGTTGTTGATTTTTCTTTAGAAATCTGATGTTCCATTATTATCTGGCGGTGCCGTTAGGCGCCTCCAGTAAATTTTTTACAAAAATTAAATACCTTAAGGAAATTTTATATGTTTTTTTTGTCAAAAATTAATATACTTTTGAAATTTTCGCTTCACTAAAATGTTTTCTTTCCGATTATAAGATAGCTGAAAAACCGTTCATCCATTCCATTCAACGATGCATTGTTATTATCGTCGATAAATTACGGCATCTATGTACATAACCCGTACATTTTCCTATGGAAATTATATACTAACAAAAAAAGTTTTGTGAAACCCATTTTTAATGATTACATACACCAGTGAATTTTTACATTTTGAATAGGTATCAATTTTGTGCAAAATGTCATTCATATCAAAAAACCACACCTTGAAAAAACCATTGCCCAATTTTTCTGGAGTTGGGGTTGCAGGGACGGGTCTAGGATTTTGCCTTGGGGGGGGGGCACCCACCCTACCCTACCTCTTCAAAAAATTTTTGCCGCGCCTTCGGCGCGGCGAATTTTTAAAAAATTTACTAATGTTTCAACAAGAAATTTGCTCATTTTTACAAGAATACTAAGATTTTCAGTAAAATTTCGTGTTTTTGGTTAACATATAATGACAACTTGTATAAATTAAGGGTCCGGCAGTGCCGATAGGCGCTGCCGGGAAAATTTTTGAAAATCTACGCACTTTTTGTTAAGAAAATCGAATATTTTCTCTAGAAAAATTCTCCCTTTTCCCGCCTTCGGCGGGAAATTTTTTAAATTTTTTTCGTTTTGGGGGGAGGGCACGTGCCCCGTGTGCCCCCCCCTGTATCCGTCCCTGTGGGGTTCAAGAGGGGGAGGGACGTGGTATCCCCATGATTTTTGTAAAATACGGGAAATCCCGTCCCTGCCAGGAGAGGGAGCTCGGGACGGGATGGAGCGTAGCGAGACAGACACTCCGTTTTCACGAGATCCGCCCCCATGATGAACAACCCTCCTAGTGCAACTTCGGAATATGTAAACATTCATATCTCTTAGAAATTTTCTACATTTATTGAAAAATCGTGTTAATGTCACACCTTGTCAAAACATATCAACCAACATGCTCAACAAATTATAGCCATCACCATAGACAATTTGTATTTATCTCTTTAGCATATATTTCTCTTCATTCATTTTCGTTCAACCCTCTCACTCACTTCGACTCCTTCGACTGGGAGGTGGTGCGTTCGCGCTCCTTCTCCTTGCGCTTCTCCTCCCCTTTTACCGCATTGTCCACAATCCGACGCGTGTCACCCTCCGGATGCGGATGCTTATGTTCAACCTACAAAATTTTTCTTGCTCGACTAACTTTTTAAATTTTTTTTTGCATTATATTTTAAGATTTTTCGTTCAGCATGCAATTAAGCTAATTTATACAAAAACCAAATAGACTGAGAATCTACTCCGTCAATTTATTTGGCAAAAAACCTTTTTTTGACCCTATGTGTTGGCATGCTCAGCCATAATGGCGTTTATTTTTGACGCCCTAATAACACTTCGGCTACAATCCTACAATGCATCCGTATTCCGCAGAAACGGATATGGGTGTTTACAATAAATAAATGGTTTTTGTAGACGGAATTACTACCGCAATTGCGGATTGCAAAACGTATGGATTGTAATCACTCCCTTGCGGACAACTTTTTTTTGCGAAAGTTTTGCGGAGTGGTGATTATGATTACAATGGAAAGAGTAGTTTCAATGAATGGTTACAATAAAATTCATTTGAAAAGGTTCACATCTGCAAAATTTTGAATAATGTTAACACCATTTCCGCATCCGTCTTCATCCGCTGCGGATTCGTTCCGTTTTGCGGTACCAATTGCGAATCCGTTTTCCGTCGTCAAAACAACAAGGGAATTGCGGATGCATTGTAAACGAAGTGTAACGGTGGTTATTTTTAGTTTTAACGACCTTACACCCCGAATTTTTCCAAAGGTTTTGCTTTGCATCGATTTTTATTTACCATGACGTTATGATCGATACCGAGTGCTTTAAAAAATAAATTCACTGTTCGAAATCTCTTTCATGCAGCAAATTTTAAAACCTCACTGACAAACCTGTTCCGCTTTCGTGCGCTTGCCTTGGCTGCCTTTGGCGACCGCGCCATGCTCACCTCTAATTTTTTTAAATGTTTACATATTGCCAAAGCTTAACTATATATATATATACATACTATATAGTATATTCGCGCAGTATACTACGCGATAAAGAGTATACGGTAAAGAAAAAAAGTTCATTTAGTTCAACTCACTGGAGTTTCAATCTTACAATTTTAAATTTGTTTTCTATACTCTACTATAAACTATGTATGTAATATGTCTCATAAATAATTAATCAAGTAGACAAACCTCTCAAATTCATCAGCAAGCTCCGTAGCTGATTGGCTGTTCGCGGCCATTTTTTGTTTCCGCTAAAGCGTTGTTTGTTTGTTGGTTTGATCTATAAAATGTATTAACTAAAAACATGTTAAATAATTCAACACAAATATTTTATGTTTATACGAACAAAAATAAACATAATTCTTTAATATTTATATATTTTACACAAAAAGCAGTACATGTTCGCAATTATATTAAAAATAGAAAAAAGCAAATCACATTTGATCAAGAGATACAGATCCAAAGTAAAAAATATTGAGAATCCACAGAAGAAAAAATATCATAGGTACAGGCAGCAAGGGCGTAGCCAGGGCCAGGGGGAAAGGGGGGACCCCCTTTTGTTTCCAAAATTAGCGAATATTTTTCGGCGCCGCAAAACAATGTAAATTGAACTCTCAAACCAAAAATACACCCCTAAAAATCGATTTTTTGCTGCAATAATAAAAATGCACCCCTAAAAATCGACTTTTCGGCGCGGATAAAAAGGTCTCCAATAATTTTTCGATTCCCCCCCCCCGAAATTTTTTTATGGCTACGCCACTGACAGGCAGAGATGAGATTTGTTGCTCCAAACACTCATTTTATTCCATAATATGAGTACTTTATATTTAAATAAATCCTGAAACACTTACACTCATTTTCTCTTGGACTGTGTTTATGCCTAAGATCGAAAAACCAGAAATTTCATCTCATCCTTCGTTTCCCTGGCCATCGCAATTACCCTCCACCGACGAATGGGCCAATACATTGTCATCATCGCCATCAATGTGATCGACCAGCCAGGAAAGACCACGAGCGTACTTAACACATATATGTATATCAAAAGGACAAAAATATACATTTTTAGTAATAAGACCAAAATGCTTCTCAATTTATCATAAAACTATTATAAAAAATAATATTAACCTTTAAGTTAGTTCCGGACCGAACCGGAGCCGAATCAACCAAAAACCGAGAAAAATTCGGTTCCGGATCCGGATATCCGAAAAATTCTCAGGAAGCGACAACCAGACCCGTAGCTAGGGGTGAATTCCCCCCCCCGAAATGTCAAAAATTAAAATTTTTAATAGGGTCCCCTTTGTTTTTCTAAATTCGCGAAAATTTTTCACCGCGGACTATCATTTTTCAATAGAATAAGCTATTATTTATTATTGAACCCAAAATCCGTCCAAAAATTTTCGCGCCACAAAACTATGAAAATTTAGCTTTTAAATTAAACATATACTCCTAAAAAAACTTTGGATATGACCTCGACTCGAATAAAAAAAAGTTCGTCAAAAATTTTTCGATTCCCCCCCCCCCCAAACCCCGAGGCTAGCTACGGGCCTGGCGACAACCCTACTAACAACCCAATAAATGTTTATAGAATTGTAACGTAAAAATTTAGCAGTTTTTAACGATCCGTTTATAAATTCAGGATTCGGGCAGTGCCGAACGCTGAGTGTTATTATAACAATTTGCCGTTGCTAAGTGATACAAAATTGTTTTTTACTTTTATTTTATTTGAAAATGATCTATTTACCTTCTCAAACTTTCCGCTGAACATAGACTTGAACGGATTGACAAACGTATCCATGTCCATTTGGCCTTCTAGAACCGCTAGAGAGCCTTCGATGAATTGGCGCTTCAGCTTAGCGATTTCGATTGGACTTGATGAAGGAGTGTGCGATTCAACAACACGTTCGGAGGTGGAAGCAGGAGTGTGCGATTCAACAACAAGTTCGGAAATGGAAGCAGGTGCAAGAACAGGAGTTGCAGTTGCAAGATATACAATTTCATTGTTGTCTTCATCCGAATCGCTGCCACTAATCTCAATCTCGTGTTTCAATACCTAAAGAAGAATGTTTCAGGGAATTTAGCAAAGTAATCCTTTTTATGAATATGTACGGAAATCGGCGCAGTAACAGGAGTTGCAGTTGCTGCAAGACACATAATTTCATTATTGTCCTCCTCCGAATTGTTGCCACTAATTTCTATCTCACGTTTCAGTACCTAAATGTTTAAACAAATTTAACAATAGTAATCTTCTATCTAGTTCTATTCAGTATTTTAAAATATACTTTCCTTAAAGGATGTTAGAATCTGGCCTTAGGAGACTAGGCAAAAAATGTCAACTAAATTTTTGTTACAATTTCTTATGTTTCCAAATTGTAGGCGTCGCGGAATTATGAAAATTTAACTTCCATACCAAAAAACAACCCCTAAATCGACTTTTTATGCTAATTTGTTAAAATTTCTCGCCACGACGCTTATTGTTAGTAGCGCCGCGGAAATATGAAAATTATCAATAAGTCATAAATCAAAAATACACCCTTAAAATCGACTTTTCGTGCCAGCCAATAAAAAGATCGCCAAAATTTCAGTCCCCTCCAAAATATTTTCTGGCGATCGCTGATAAACACTATTGGAGAATTTTTTGAATATACATTTACTTGTATTTAAGAAAACATTATTTTTAATTTGAAATTTAAAAACTATAAAGAAATCTGGCAGTTATAGCATTCCTTTAGAAACGTTATTCCTATTTTCTCAAAATACGAATAACCTTCGGTCGCGGCATAGGTGTGCTCCGATCAATTGGCGTGTCTTCCGGGCGCAGTACAAAGCGCCGGCGCTGCACTGTCTTCCCGCTACTCGTCCCGCACCGCTCGTTATCGGCGCTGCTCTTACTAACGTTGCTACTGCTCTCGGATGATGACGATTGCATGCGTTGCTTTTTCTTATTGTACTCTTTCACTCTTCTTTGTCGTCTTTGGCGTTTTGGTTTTCTCTCGTCGCTTTCGTGCTGTCCATGTCCAACCACAGAAACAAGCTCGACCTTGAACAGTTGACTTGTCAATTAAAAAAAACATAATGATAATGCATTCATTACCAGTGCTGAAACGGATATCCGCAATCCGGTTTATTTGTTTATCCGGATTTTTTATCCGCTCCGCACAGGGGCGTAGCCAGTCTCGAGTTTCGGAAGGAGCGGAGGCAAAAATTTTGGCGACCTTTTTTTAATCGAACTGAAGTCGATTTTTAGAAATGTATTTTTGCCTCATCAGCCAAACACATTTTTACGGTTGGGAGCTAAATTTTAATAGATTCGCGGTGCGCGTCGCAAAAAATTTCCACTAATTTAAAGAACAAAAGTGAAACCCTTTTGAAAAAAAATCAGTTTCGCAGGAAAAATTTTGTTTTGAAAAACAAACATTTTCAGCGTGGCGCCAATCAATCTCGTGTATTTTGAAAACAAAAGGAGGGACACTATTAAAAATGTTTTTTTTGGCATCCCCGGTTCCCCTAACTATGCCCCTGAAAAATTTTAATGATTGAAATGCGAGAAATAAAACCGATAATCCGCAACAGAATGAGATCACTTCCGAATCACGTTCACGTTCATTAACGATATAATTTATTTTAATCAAAAACCTGAGAGTCCTGCGAGTCCGAATCGTCCTGGCTAGCCAGAATTGTGTTCTCTTGGTGGGCAGTTGGGTAATAAAGTACATCATCAGGACCAACTAAATTAAAATAATCTTCAATCTGGGATTATGTATTTAATGTATTAAGATCTAGTCGTGACGATGAAACAATCAAATATATATATGCAAACACTTAGTTTTAAACAGTTTAATGCCAATAGAATTTATGAAAGAAATTCGTTGCGTACAAAAATTGTCACAATTTAAGGAAAAGGTATTTAATTACATACAAAAAATTACAACTTTTAATAATAACAACAAAAAATGTCGAAAATTTTAACACATTTGTGTTTTGTTAACACAAATTTAAGCTTAAATATCGGATTTTTTGGTGGTTTTGAGTAGAGCTTATTTAAAGCGCTTTTAATCAAACCTCAAAAATATGTTTTAATCACATTTTTATACCTCCAATACGAGCGCGCAAAAAAGCACCGTCCGTTTCGCATTCTATGTTGCAACCATGGAAATTTTCTAACATCTCTCGTTGTGTTGGATTGAGTTTGATTTTAAAAAAGCGGAGCAACAAAAACAAGTCCGCCTTGTCCACATTGGCCTTTAGTATCTTCGGCAGCATATAGCGACGGAAACTAAACATAATAAGCATGTTGTGATAACTACCACTTAATTAAACAAGCATTTTTCGTATTGCCTGTTGCGTTTGATTTTTTGATGCATAATTTTGCAAAATTTTGATAAACTGCCTGCGAATTAACCATCAGAAATTCTACACGTGGAAATTCAACGAAAAAAGTAGTTTTTTCGTCGTTTTTACCTACTCTGCTGGAACCAAAAACCATTTTTGAGCCGAAAAACTACTTTCAAATAATGTGTAATAAAACCCAACTCTTAATTCATTTATTTTCCGTTTGTTCTTTCTAAATTTTTAAAACTTACTGGGATTCCAGCCCATATTTCTTCTTACGAGTGTTCTCCTGCTCCTCGTATACTGACCAGAGCTCCTGACGTCGATGGATTGCATCCGGGTTCCCCGCCTTTAACTCGCGCACAAAAAAATGCCACATTTTGCGCTCCTCCAACTAAAATTTGGCATTTATATATTTTAATATATTAAACATATCTTTACAATTAGGAAAAAATGTAAATATAATAAATAATATTCAATTAAAAACGCTGTTCCTAAAGTTGAAAATATTTTATTTTGTAAATTTAACTCAAAATGAATATAAGCAGCATGGTACCTGGGTGTAGCGGAAACGTCTTTTCCGATCCAACTCCACGCGTTCGTCTGCCATTTTTGTAGTTGTATTATATTTCTTTTTTGTTGAATATGAATATATTTTTATGGAATTTTCATCACAGTTTTCCAATTTTTTAAAAATTACAAATTAACCAAGTTAAAATTTCCGACAAGTTTTTACGTAGTATTACTAGAGACAAGCAGAAAACTGTGAGTTAAATTGAAACATATATATGAAAATAAGGATATATGCGAGAATACATGCACCTCTCAAAACCACCTGAAATCGATTCCTTCCTATCGATGCAATCGTGTGTCGACATTTGCGGCCCAATAACCATAACTTAGTTCAAATTAAAATTGGGAGTATTTTTGGAGTCAAAAAATTGAGCAAAAATTTAGCTACAAAATGATATATTATGGCCAATTATGTCTAAAATTTATGTTTTTGGCTAAAATGTTAATTTTTGGCCATAACTTCCTTCATGTTGGGCCAAATAAGATAAATCTTATATCATTTTGTAGCTAATTTTTTGCTCTATTTTTGATGCAATTCGGTGCGCTGAGCACGAATATGCTAATTTTTTGCATGCAAAATAATTAAAAACCGGTTTAAACAAGCGGAGAGCGCACCCGGCGCCCTGTAGCGGCCCGAGATAATATACAGAAAAAGTTTTATTGGTCCCCACCTCCCTCCAAATTTGGTCCCCCAACCAAAATGCCAATTTTGATCCACCAGCCAAAATCCCAATTTTGATCCCCCTTTTTGGTCCCCCTCCAATTTGGCTTTTTACGTGTATATATGTGTGTGTTTAAGTTAAAAAGCGCGAAATAATTAATTCCCAGTATTTATTAAGCAAAACTCAACAAAAATCGACTTTTTAATCGCAATTTTATAAGCAAAAATTTACAAATAAACTATTTCATTGTAATAAAAGAGATCTTCCCTCAAACATCAACATCCACAATTCTATTTTCACTTGGCACAAACACTTTCTAAAAAACCTAGTCGTAAGTGTTCTGGTTTTAAAAAATTTAAATTTTCCAAAAATTGCAACCCATAAATTTTAGAACCCTCAAAACAGCTTGTAAATTTCCAGACAGCGATCAGCAATTTGTCTTCATCGTTTCTGCAACATTCCTTCAACGGACTAAAATGGGGGGGGGTTATGTTTTCATCAGAACAAAAACAATGAAAAAGGAAGCAATCAAATTGTCAAATGAATTGATCAAATGAATTGTGGATGTGGAATATAAAATAATTTAAAAATATCAAACAAAATACTTTATTTTAAACATTGCTTAAATTTTAAGAACTTATGGTGAATATGAAAGTTTTATAATAAAAAAACAATTTTCTTTAAAGAGGTCATACGTAATAAGAAATAATTATAAAAATATTCCAATTTTATAGGGATGCTGAGACACGTCTACACTATGCAATAAAGGTCAAAAAGTATGGCCAAATGACAATTGCGCCGTCGGAAAGGCTGCGCCGCGTGACGGTGCTGATCAACCGGGAGGCGGGCGGGCGCAACGCCTCCAAAATGTTCACCAAAAATGTATTGCCTCTGTTCGCGCTGGCCGGACTGGACATCAATGTCATTGAGGTTGAGTTTAATTAATCGGAAATCGGCGGAAGTGAACTTTTAAAAGTCGAACTCGAAATAAAACATCGAAAGTTTCGAGTTTTAGAGTAAATTCAAAAGTCGCCCAAAATACGAATTTTTTAAACCAAAAATAAAGCTTAAAATAGCATACATAAGGAATGAGGTAAATTGACAATGTTGATTAAAAAAGTCAAATTTTATCAAAATTATTCTCAATCAGATCAAAATTTAAAAAAATATCAAAATAAATCCGAAAAATTGGAATGTTTAAATTCGAAATTAAATTTCGCGACAACCCTGATGTTTAACCATAAAAATTTGGCACTAATCTTAAAAAGTTCGGAAAACTAATAAAATAATATTTTTTACCTAAAAAACTTTAGGTCCCTTTTAAACTTTTTTGCTTTTTAGGTTATCTGACAAATGTTTAAGTTAATTTTGGCACTAGTTGCAAACAAGGACTTTTTGAAAAACAGTCAAAAATCAGCTTTTTTGGTCCCCCCAATTTTTTTTTAACATTTATAAAAACTAAAAACACTTTTTTAGCTTATTCTTATCTAAATATTTGTTATATTATTATGGCCAATTTTAACTAAAAATTGAAAATATGATTAACTATTAACCAACAAATTGATTTTTTTCTTCAGGTAAACTCCGACACGGAGATGGAGTCGCTGGCCCTGGTGCTGGACACGAAGGAGGCCGACTGCCTGTACATTGTGGGCGGGGACGGCACGCTGTGCCGCGCACTCAGCGGAATGTGCCACAAAGCGGAGGGAGCGCCGCGTCTGCCCTTGGGCATTTGCCCCGCCGGCAAACACAACAAAGCCTTCAAGCGGATATTTGCGGCGCCAAAGACGGCATCACAAAAAGGCTACGTTTAAAAATAAAATAAAATGGATTTTTGAAAATCCTAAAAATTGAAGTAAAAAATGGATGTTCGAAAATCCTTAAAATAAATTGGAACATTGGATTTTCAAAAATCCCTTAAAATTGGATTTTTGAAAATTTTTAAAATTTGGATTCTTGAAAATCTTTACATACCTAATTGGTTTTTGAAAATCCGCTAAAATTGGATTTTCAATAAAATTGGATTTTTGAAAATCCGCAAAATTGGATTTTCAAAAAGCCCATAAAATTGGATTTTCAAAAATCCCATAAAATTGGATTTTTGAACATTCGCAAAAATTGGATTTTCAAAAATCCCTCAAAATTGATTTTTGAAAATCCGCAAACATTGGATTTTTAAAAATCCATTAAAATTGCATTTTTGAAAATTCGCAAAAATTGGATTTTCAAAAATCCCTCAAAATTGATTTTTGAAAATCCGCAAACATTGGATTTTCAAAAATCCCTTAAAATTGGATTTTTCAAAAATCCCTTAAAATTGGATTTTTGAAAATTCTTAAAATTTGGATTCTTGAAAATCTTTACAAAATTGATTTTTGAAAATTTGCAAAAATTGGATTTTCAAAAATCCCTCAAAATTGATTTTTGAAAATCTTAAAAATAAATTGGAATTTCGAAAATCTTAAACTCGAATTTTTCCGCTTGAATCAAAATTTTAAATTTTCCTTTTTTAATAATTAATATTTGAAGATTCCGAAACACGCAATATCGACTCCATTTATGATGATCCAATAAGGCTTTGTTGCGAAAGTGCACTGGCCCTGATTGAGGGCGAACAGCGCGATGTTTTCCCGGTCAAATGCACAATAACAAAAATGGTATGATATTTTAAAAATTCTAACTTGAAAAATTTAACGCTATTTTAATAAAAAAATCGTTTTTTTGAAAAATTAAAAATCTAATTTTGGTTTTTGATAGGGGCATAGTTACGGACTTTTTAAATTTATTTATTTTCAGGGAACTGAACAACCCATGACAGAAATAAAAACAGTAAAATTTTGTTTATTTTAATTAAAAATTAAAAATATTTTTTAAGGAAACTGAACAACAACCCAAGAATGAGTCAGACTTAATAACAAAAATGGTAAGAATTTTCAATTTAAATGCAAAATTCAAACATTTCAGGTAATCGAACAATCCACACCAGAAGCAGATACAATAACGAAAACGGTGATTTCTTATATGAATTTTTTTATTTCAATTTTACTTTAATTTTTCAATTTTTGTCCATTTATTTTCTTGCCTAAATTTTTCTTCGTTTTTTAATCCGAATTTCCGTTTTTTCAACAAAAAAGGAAGTTGAAGCTGTAACAGAACCAGCAGCAGAAAGTGACAGTGGTGGTACTGCTGCGGCTGACACCTTTTGGCTGTTGTCCGATCTGAGCGCCGGCTGGTTTGAGCACTGCGAACAGCGCAAGCCCAAGCTTTGGTATTGGGGTGCACTGCGTCATCACTTCGTCTACTTTTGGGAATTTTTAAAGGTTTTAAAAATTTATTATTTTAGGAGTAAAAAATGTACAAAAAAAAACAATGATAATTTGCATTAAAATTGAAAGAAAAAGATGAAAAAATTCAAAAAAGAATATAAATTTAAAGAGGTCTGTTAAAGGGATTTATATCAAGGCCGCAACAAAGAAACAATTTCGGTTAAAATGGACGCATTTTAAATCTCCAAAATTTCGAAATTTGTCTGTCTGATCCGAATTTATGTACCCCCTATATTATCAAATCAAATTTGGTTATAATAAAAGTCGAAATCTTAAATTTAAAAAATCATTTCGAGGAATTATTCTTTTTTATTTCCATGAATTCAGAACTTTTTTAGAAAACTTTTTTGTTTGAATATTAAAGTCTTTGTTTACAGAGAAACCCGTCGCCCTTGACTGTTCAACTTTCATATGAGGAGCATTGCCCGGGTTGCAATCGTTGTTGTGTTGCAAAAGCCAATTCATCAGCTGGTGGCGGCGGATTCTGGACATTTTTGGCCAATTTGGTGTGGCCAACCACAGGAAGAAAAGGTAATTAAATTTTTTTAATATTTAAAACATTTTCCTTAAATTTTCAAGCTATAAGCCCTACCCTAGTGGATTTCTCTACGGTTGAAAATCCAAATTGCGGCCGAAGGCATGAATGCACAATTGCTGGTGCTGATGTACGTGTTGATGCGGAACAGACACAAGTAACGCATTGTTTTTTGTGTACTTTACAGTAGGAACTGAACAAGGGCGTAGCCAAGGGGGACCCGTCCCCCTCCCCGAAATGCCAAAAATTAAATATTTTTAATAGGCTCCCCCTTTTGTTTTCAAAATTCACGAAATTTTTTTGAATCC
>JAQIYK010000733.1:0-12347 GCA_034700465.1 Rotylenchus robustus | reverse complement strand
TTGGAGGGGGGAGTTCAAATGGAGGGGGGGGGGGGTTCTATTTTTCAATACCCCCCACCCCGAAGGGGGGGCTCTATTGGAGGGGGTTCAATTGGAGGGAGTTCTATTAGAGCAAATACGGTATTCTCATTAAAAATCAATTTTATGGCAAAATCTAATACTGTTTTTTAATATAAAAGCCTCTAACTAAAACGGGGAGGGCATAAGATAAATATGTATGTGCCTACCTCCTCCGATAAGACTTTGCCTCCACCCCCCCCCCTCCCGCCCCTTAAGGAATAAGTATTAGCAAAATTAACTGAAATTTTCCACAAATAATTTTCTCAAAAAAAAACAGAAAATGTTTTCCCCAAAAAAGCATTTAGAAATTTTAGTCCGAAAAATACCCAGTTTGCTGCCCAAAAACATATTCCAAAAACATACATTTTTGTGTTGTTCATTGTTTGCAATTGGTCTTTCACAACCACAACCATTAAACTATTAACCCACCACACCACAACCTCAACAATATTGTACAGAATGTGTTGTGCATTTGCTGCTGTTGTTGTTCCAAACAACAACTTCCTTTCGCTTTCGCTTTCGCTATACAATTCCAATGCCACCACAACGCCTTCCGTTTTTTGGCGGTGCCGCCGCTGCATTTCGCGTTAGTTCCTCCGCCAGCTCCGGCGGTGCCGGCGGAATAATTGGTGCGCGAGGCACCTCCACAACCACCCAATTTGGCAGTGTATTCAGCAGAAGTAAGGCAAAAAAGGGAAAAAAAGGAAAACCCAAAAATAAATAATAAAAAACAAACAATTGGACAATAATTAGGTGATATCTTTGTGGAATTTGGAGAGTGGAGAAAGGTGGATAGGTAACAATTTTGGAAGGAGCTCAATGGCCTGTCTTCGTTACGAGCAAATGTTACGCTTAGGTAAAAATCATTTTACAATTTTCAAAAAAACATCGTTTTTTACATTTTTGGCATTTTTCGGTTTAAACCCATTAAAAAATTATTAAGCTACTTTTTCAGAAAGTTTGAGTACAAAAGTATCAAATTAGTATTCGATTAATTTTTGACATTTTATTTTGTCACCACTTTTGCCCATTAACTTTCTTTTTCCATCGAAATTGCCTTTTCTCTCCGCGACATTACCCCCTCTTACGCTTAATTTGAACGATAGTCTTTGGAGGGGGCGAGGGGAGCGAAGGCGAGGGGAGAGGAAAGAAGTGTCATTGTTGCTGAAATCACACGGCTTCAATGATTGACCAAAAAAGTGCTAATTTTGTGAGAAATGCACAAAATCGAGAAAAACGGGGAAATACAGGCAAATAAAATGTGAGACTTTGAAGGGGGAGAAAAGAAAAAAAGAAAAAACAATGAATTTTTTCCTTTAATTTACGCCCAACTCTGGTGGAAGTAGAATTGCTCCCCCCCCCCGGAAAATTCCGTTTTTCGGGGGCGGGAAACCCGCCTCCAAAAATACGGGGAAAGGGGACGGGGAAAAATTTAACACGGGGACGGGGGGGGACGGGGCCCCGGGTCGTTTTTCGGGGTAAAAAACACAGAAAAATGACCAAAAAAAGCCAAAAAAAATCCCTAAAAAAAATTCTAATACTATTTTTATGCATTTTTCTATCATTTTGGGAGCTAATACACACCTTTTTGAACCGTTTTAAAAGTTTTCAAAATTTTCGAGGTCAGGTACCCAGGCAGTGAGTGACCTCTAGGTAGAATGGCCAAAATGTTGGTTTTTATTTTCCATTTTTATTTATAAAATTTTTATGATTATTTTAGAGTATTTTTTACATTTTTAAGCAAATTTATTCATATATCAATTTATTAAAAATTAAAAAATAAATAAATCTAAAAAATTTGAAAACTTTTTGCTATGGAAAGAGCATTTTTTGTTTACCAATTTTTTTAAGAAATAAATATTTTTTGAATAAAGCCATGGGAAGAGCACTAATTTTTTTGTTTGCAATATTTTCACAAATCATACTGAAATCATTATAATTTCCTACATATAAGCTAACGATGGAAAAACGAAATTGATATATTTTTTTAAAATAATGAGAAATTTAAACAAAAGCCACTTTTCCTAATGTAAATTAGCAAAAATTTTCAAACAAAAAAAGTCCTTTAGGATTTTTAAATTAATAATTTATTTTTTAAAATTGTAAAATTTAAATTTTGAAACCAGCCCAGTGGTGCCGATAGACGCCACTGAGAAAATTTTCAAAAATTTAATGACTTTTCTTTAAGAAATTATTATTTTTTGAATAAAAATTATTTATATTTTCCACAATTTTTCTACAAAGAAGATTTGGCGTTTTTGGGCGAAAAATGAGTGATTTCCTTCAAAATTTTCATGAAAATTTCCCAAAAATTTTCAAAAATTTCCAAAATTTTTCGATTCTTAGGGGTGTTTTTTTAATTTTTCGGCCCTTTCGGGGACCCCGCGGGGATTTGCCGATTTGCCCCATCCCCGGACGGGGGGTTTCGGGGAGGGGGGGGGAACAGGGTAAACCCCTAGTAAAAATTGTCCCAAAATTAATTTCTCCAACCTTTTGAGCTCTTGCGACTGAATTTTTTTTTGTTTATAATTGGTCAAAAAAGTCGATCGCACGAATTCCCCCCTTTTTCCTCCAATTTTTCATCATTTTTCCAACTTTTTGATCGCGTGCGATCGACCTATCGCCACACTGGGGAACCCCTTGCGATCGACCCCTTGGACACCTATGCAACCGACCATAGATATTCAATAGTACCTCTTAGAATTAGTGCCAACTGGCCAACTGCCAACCCTGGTTTGTAAATTTTTTCAGTAGAAACGAATAAAACACGATTTTATAAAAAAAACTTTTGCTTAGTTTTTTAAATAAAATTCAGATTATTTAAGTTTATTTTGGGCAATAATGACACGACAGTCGAGATGCAAGCATGGTGGGGTCAACAACAACGGGTCGAAGGAAAATTGGAAATTGATAAGGTAAGGAAAACTCGAAAGCTGAAATTGAAAAGAAACCCGTTTAACAAAAATTTTAAATTTTTTTAAACAAAAAAAGAAGAAAAGAACTAATAGCATAAATTAAGATTAAGATGGTCATTTAAAAAACAAATTTAGGTGTATATTTTTTCCCAATGCCAAGTATTTGGTGTTGCACCTACCAGAGAATTATACAATGATGGAACAGTGTCTAGTATTACACTGAGTTTTAATGACGAAAGCCACATTCAGGAGTGTCGTCTAATACAAAGGCAACAAATTTAAATGTCTCAACAAATTAGAAAATACTATCATTATTATTTTTTATTATGTTATGCTAGAAACTTGTACAAATTATAAATGATAATTTCCAAAATCAGTTCTTTATTTTTTGCACCATTTTCATTACCTTGTCATCTTTTTTATTTACCGGTTACAACTTCTTTATTTTATTAATATTATTATTGATTGTTTATATTGTGCAGTGTTTTATTTACTTTCTGGAAAATAAAATTGGGAGTTGGGACGGTGCTGGGACGTTACTAAAAATGGCTCAATAAGGGCGTTACTAAAAAAGGGGTCAAATAGATTTTGGTTACTAAAAAAAGGCTCAAAATAATATATATTTGATATGTGCTGAATTTGCGGATCTAATATGTTTAAATTTTGATTTGCGGATTAAAATTTAAACATCTTAAAATTTCAAAAAAATTAAAACGGTATCCAGGGTCTTCAAAAAAAAAATTAAAATTTTTAGGTGGAAAATTCCAATATAAAATACATAGGGTCCGAAACTGAAGTTAAAGTTTTTTTTGTTACAAAAACTGAAAACAGGATTCGGTATGGTGAAAAATGTTTAGGTTGAAATTTTATCTAGGAATTATAATAGTTGCAAGTAGGGTTATTTACGGGGGACCTGTTTATTTTTGTGTTTTGATGTTTTTTTGTGTTTGTGTTTTGACGCTATGAAACACACAATGGGATCAAACACTACCGATCGCCATCGAACCATTTAAATTTTGTTAAAAAAGCTTTTTGTAAATGTTTAATTGAAATTAATCTTACAAAATGTAAAAAGATGAAGGTAGAAATATATATCTATCCCGATGAACGACCAGTTTTTAAATTATCTAAAAACAAATTTTGCAAAAGGTTAAATTTTCGATAGAAATTGTCCTTTCTTGGGTAAAATGCAAAATCCTTTGAAGGTTTAAGGAGTGATGTGCCGATCCTCTTCCTCCCCCACCAAGTGCGAAAAACCTGTATGGAAACTTGCACACAACCGCCGGTAGTATCCTGCCGATCGGCGAAACTCGCAATCATTCATACTCTCTCGTCCCCCCTAATTTGCATATATTTGTCTCCCTTCGATCAGCTCAACTTACGATTTCGATCCTGCCCAAATCATCCATTTCTCCAGCAATCCTTCCTTCCTTCCTTTCGCCATTACACCTCATTTTCACCCCCCGCCGAACTCACACATACCCCCCATCCCCCACCCCCCATCCTCACTCTTCATCGTCTGCGCACTTTTCCTTTCCACCAACGCCCAATGTGCTCAACATTGGTGGTTGGTTGGTTGGTTGGTTGACCTCGTCCAAAACAATTTCCTGTCATTGTGCGCAAAATTGTTGAGACTATTTTCGCCTCGCATCGATGAAGGAAAATAAATGTAAAATGGAAGGCAATGAAACGTAGGAATATCCATCCTTTCTTGCCCATAAACTTTATTATTTGGTGCGTTTACAATATTTTGAATTATGTTTATTAAACCTTTTTTCCCTCAGTCTATTATCTTTAAACCCCAATCAACCAACCCAATCAATACCCTTTTTTCGAACGGACTTTTTTCTTTTTTGTGTGTGCGCATCAATACACCCTTAAAAACGTCCGCTCGCCTTTTTTGAAAAGTCATGTTTTTTTTATCATCGCATGATTTATTTCCGTGTTCTATTTCTATGTTCCTTGCGAATTGGATTTTTTACTCTGTTTGTTCCAATTTTCCATCAAAAATCTCACGAAAAGCGAGCGAAATGGTAAAAAAAAGATGGAAAAGAGCGAAAATTTGGAAAGAAAGGGAGGGAACCAATGGGTGGTCCATCGCCCAATGAAGACGGGTGAAAAGTGGGATAAAAAGAAGGAAAAATAAAAAAGGAGAGATAAAAAGAGGGAAAGAAAGTGATCGGCGGACAAAGACGGAACGGAAACAAACAATTAATTAATTAATTCATAAGACAGTTTTAGCAGTAACAAAAAGGAGACATAGACATGATTGAGTTTATATTTCGACTTTTTAATTCCTTTTTGAAGACTATTTTGAACCATTATGGATCTTTTTACCATAACCGGCATTCCGACAGCATTGGACCTTGCGGTTCGGAAATTTCGAAACAAAATAACTGAAATTTAAGTGTGTTTTTTCAAATTTCAACAAGCGGAGCAGGAAATTAAGGTAACTTGGGTGGATGGGGGTGAAGACCAATACAATACACCGCATGGGCGGTTTATTGGTGATCAACTGATCAGCAGTAGTCATAGTCATTGGGTTTGAAGGAAATCGTTTTAAAACACCAAAATGATCAAACGAACAATTTCACCCGAACACATTTCTTCGGCGGAGGTGAAGAGCGGGAATTTGGCGCAATCGATTGCGGCTTACGCATTTGCGCTATTGTGGTGACCTAATTATTGGTTTGAATCGCCAGACACACCAATGCTTCCTTCCTATTATAAAAAGCTCTTTTACATTATTATTATTATTTTACACATTTTCAATTTTTATACCAATTTTAAACCAATTTAATTAAATTTTATTTATTTTTCCGAAATGTCCTTTTCACTTTTGCCTTTTTTGTGGTTACGAAGTTGCTATTTTGAGCCGATAATCTCACTGGAGGGATATGTGATAGTGCCAAAAGAATCCAATTTAAATATCTGCTTATTATACAACAAATAAATAGCAAATTTTGAAATATAAAATTCGGATTTTCCACTTGAACTCCATCCAATAATATCTAATATTTTCCTTAAAACTTTCAGGATATCTATTATAATTATGCTTAAAATTTTTTGTCTTAAAATTCATTTCAATTCTCCGAGAAAACAATTACAATTGTTTTTTTTTGCATCAATTATGTAATAATATTAGTTTTTTGAATTACATAATTTGAATTTTTACCTCGATATCGGAGTGAGTATTGTTTATTTTTCGCATCTTTTTCCGTACCTTGCTGCCCAACTCTGTTCCATTTTGTTTTTATATTTTTGTGACTTTTTGCAATTGCCCAATTTATTATTCCATTCAAATTTAGAAATGACAAAATTGGAAAGGCTTGAATGCAAAGTGAAAAACTACGCATGGGGAAAATACGGCGAAGACTCTGAGGTTGCACTTCTTTTCTCTGCCGGCCACCAAAATGCCAAAATTCATACGACGCTACCGTATGCCGAGGTAAAAACATTTGCAATGCCAAACATGGGATTGATTGGAGTGGAACACTTACCAATGGTCGTTTATCGGCATGTTCCCATTAAAAATTACAACATTCCGATATTTGGCACACTATTCAAAGATCAATTACCCATTCTGAATATTTGGAGAAAAATGATCTTTAACCAACCAAAAAATTAAGTTGACAACCATTTAGTTTTTTTGATCAATCTTTCACCGAATAATCGATCAATTAAACTTAATCGACTAAACAACGATTAATGAGAAATATTCGGTAAAAAGTTCGGTTAATCTTTGACTATTTTTCCACAAAGTCATTGTTTTTTGTTTTTAAAATAATGTTGATGTTTTGAGTTTTGTTAATTGTGTTCCGACGAATCCCTAATATTTTTTACTGTAGTTTAGATTTTATATACAAAGTTACATATTTTTACATATGCTCTACTAATATATGCCTACGTTTTATGTTTTAAAGCTTTGGATCGGCACGCATCCCGATGGACCGGCTCAAATTGGTTCCCAAAATGTTCCGTTAAGCGAATATATTGCTGGCGAAGGTGCAAAGTCAGGGCAAGTGAAACTTACAAAATACGATAGACAATATTAACAACAAAAAAGTGAATAATAATAATAATAATAATAATACGTTTCAGTCACCTACCGTACATTATGAAGATTATGTCGATAAGGCACACCTTGTCCCTCCAAGTGCACCCAACGAAGGTATTGTTATCGTCCTTTCAGTCTCTCTGACCAAATTCAATTGAACACAAAAAATGGATTGTCGGGTTCAAAAAGAGAGTAAAATTTAGCAACAAATTGATATGAAATTAATAATTGTTACTTTTAACACATTTTGAAGAAATAATTTTTGAACATTTTTCAAAACGATGATTCTCTAATTTCTTGTTGATAAATTTTTATTTTTATACAAATTGGTAAAACCCCTTTTATTATATTGTGGCTAATTTTGATGCTATTTTATGAACCAAACAAAGATATTTTAAGATACTAACGTACTAGTAAAAGTATTTTACCGCAAATCCTCCAAAGCGCTTCCCCCTTGAGGGGGTATTGAACCAATCCAATAGCCCTCAAAATCCAATAGCCTCCAATAGCCCCTTCCAATAGCCCTCAAAAGGGGTCAGCATAATTGGCTTTTTTTGAGGAGAGGCAAAAATAGTCAATTCCATAATTTGACCAATTTTTTAAACAAAATTTTAGCAAAATTTTCTTATTTTTTGTAGAAAATTGAATAATGATATTTTTGAATCAATTATTCAATTTTTTTGGAATCAATTGATTATTTATTTAATCAATTTTTAATTATCAATTATTCAAAAAATTAAAATAGCCCTCCCTCCATTTGCCGTCCCCCATAGCCGCCCAAGGGCGACTATTAGAGCAAATACGGTAGTTATTATATGTTATATTAAATTCCCGGACAACGTTATGGCCCATGGGTCGCAAAGGGTAGGCGAGTTGTCCGACTTAAAATTGCAACAAATTATTGTCTGTTGTCATTTTTGGGATGATTTTGTTCATTTTGTTATTCGCTTCATAACAATGGCATAGCATTAAACCAGTCTCGGTCAGAGAAAGTCAATATAATGGCCAATTATAAAATATTTTCAGGTCCAAGCTAAAGCTCTGAACGGGAAAGATCCGGCGAATTACCCCGATCCAAACCATAAACCTGTTTGTTCCCCTTTTCCTATTTAAATATAAGCACATTTTCAAGGAATTGGCTTATGCGCTCTCTAGATTCGAACTGCTCTGTGGTTTTCGGCCTGTCGATGAAATAATTGCCAATTTAAAGGGTAATTATTTCATAAATTGTTTCAATAAATTTATTAAACATCGAAATGGTATCTTTGGGGATCTTATCAAATTTTGAAAAAATATGAAAAAATGAAATTAATAAAAAGAATGAATGATCTTCTAAAAATTCTGACTTGGAATTTGGCAACAAAAGTCTCGTCAGAGTTCCGATCTTCCGATCGGGTTTTTACTCAATTAAATAAATAATTAACTAACTGTTTAAATACATTTTAATATCAATATAATAAAACAAATAAAATTATAAAATTAATAAAAATAATATTATTTTGCTTCCTTTTTTCACAATATACCTAATTTTATTTTTAGCTTTCCCCGAATTGTGTTTATCAATGGGACGTGAAAATTGCAATGAATTCATTGAAGCCAGAGAATCTCGAAAGGACTCGGCAGAGTTATCTTTTATTTTGAAAAAATGGTAAGCGAATAGTACGCACGCTCAATATGGCAAATGTTTGCAAAATATCGCTGTCCAAAGTTTTCTGCTCGAAACCAAATTTGACTCTAAAATTTTTGCCACTATTGTTGAATTTAATTAATTTTTGCTAATTTCTTGATTCTTCGCCAATTTTTATAAACTCATCGAAAACTTCTTTACTTAGGGGTGGGGTGGGGAGTAGCTATAGATATAATTAAACAAATATTTATTTGTTATTTTCTTGTTTAGTTTTTCCCATATGATGAGCCGAGAAAAACATGTTGTTTCTGAACTTTTGAGTAATTTGATCAACCAAATTAAAAACGGAGGTAACCAACCATTAACATACAATTATTTAAAAATATTTGATTAAAAGTGAGGCAAAAAGTGAAAAAATATGCCTATAATATATTTACTATTAATAAATGATATTGTTTTAATAATGTTAATGTATTAATGAATATCTATAATAATTGTTCAGTGTCCGGATGTCTTTCAAAAGAAACAATTAAAGTGATTCTCAACATTTACAAGGTACAAAGAACAAAAACACAAAATAGAATTGCGAATATTTAATTTAGTAAAATAAATAAATTGATTGATTGATTAATAATCAAACAATCAATCAATCAATATTTAATTAATTATTAATTTGTTTGTTTTGAATTTCCTTTAAGCGCTTTCCCTGCGACATCGGGTGCATGTCGCCGCTGTTGCTCAACCACATCATTCTGGAGCCGGGGGAGTGTGTGTATTACGGTGCCCAGGAATTGCATGCATATTTGAGCGGGGGTAGGTTAGACTATTATACCACACGTTTATTCAATAAACGTGAAAATTTTTGGGGTTTTTCAAAAATTCCCCCCCCCCCCGGAATTTTTAATTTTCAACCCCCGTCCCCCGACTCCACAGCTCCCGTTCCCCCCGCCCCTCGCCTTTGCAGCCCCCGCCGCGGGGGGTCGAACCCCAGTTTATTGTGTCGACCGTATTTATTTTAATTTTTAAAAATATTATTTTCTGTTTACCTTTTTATTTCTAACTCCACCTTTGGCTCATCAGAATGTGTCGAATGCGTGTCCTGTTCCAACAACACAATACGCGCTGGACTGACAACAAAGTTTGTGGACAGAGCGAACCTTTTGGATGTGCTGAACTACCGGATGACAGACCCATCTTCATACTGTATGAATAAAAATTAGGGACCAGACTAGTTTCGAGAGAAAATTGATTGTTTTTCCGAGATGAACACGGGATCAGTGCTGGGTATTTGCCATTTTCAGCTCCGGCTCCGACCCCTCCAAAATTTTAGCTCCGGCTCCAGCTCCGGCTCCGACCTCCCAAAATTTTGGCTCCGGCTCCAGCTCCGGCTCCGACCCTTCCAAAATTTTAGCTCCGGCTCCAGCTCCGGCTCCGGAGCCGCTCCGGAGCCGGCTCCGGAGTAAAAATTTTTTAGGTCAAAAATCGAATTATTTAATTTAAAAAAATTAATTTTTTATCTGTATGCTCATAAAACATCAACATGTTTATGGAAGGGAAAAGAAACGATAAATTGCGAATCTTTTTCGTCAGCTAAAAATTGAACAATACAAATTCAGATAAAAATTGAACAAAATTTTTTTCAAAATTTTTTCACATGTTGGGTCCGGAAAATTGTTGTTAGAGCTGTTAGCTTCTTATAAAAAAATTTGAGGATGGAATAGAATTGTATAATTTTTATCCTTTTTTTAATTCGCGCCGAAAAGTCGATTTTAAGAAAAAAAAATCCCGTCCTTAGGGATATTATGAATGTGTTCGGCAGTGCCATTAGGCGCTGCCGAGAAATTTTTTAAATATTAGTCACATTTCCTTAAGAAAATTGAACTTTTTTGGTCAATTTTTAAAAATATTTTAAAAAATTTCCAATCTTTAGGGGTGTATAGCCGGAGCCAAAAACGGCCAAAAATTTTCAGCTCCGGCTCCGGCTCCGACCCCTCCAAAATTTTGGCTCCGGCTCCAGCTCCGGCCTCCCAAAATTTTCAGCTCCGGCTCCGGCTCCGGAGCCGGAGCTGGAGCCGGAGCCATACCCAGCACTGCACGGGATCACTCAATGAATGGTCCAAAATTCCGGTCTTCTAAAATGTAACTAAACTCATGTTTTGTTAATTTTTGGATAAAGGGGCAAATAGATGATGGTGGTGATGATCACATGTTGTTCCAATTCCAATCGGCCCATGTGTTGTCAACCATCTGTTTGTAAATTTGTTTAGACGTGTTACCAAGACGTTTGAATGGTCATCAACAGGTCCATGAATTTGTGCCCGATTGCACTGATTTTGCACTTCAAACTTTGTATATCAATCGCAACGACATGTTCCCCATTGATTTGCCAACATTAAAATGGTACTCAATTATAATCGACTAATTTATCACACCGAATTAACACTTCAAAATGGGTAAAAAATGTGTGCAAAAAGGTGGGTACTAGTCTATTAACGGGGTGGGGCAAAGCAAAAAATGCACTTGCCCCCCCCCCCGTTAATGGTTTGACCCCTTCCCCCTTAATGGTTTGTGTGTTTATTGAATAACCGATAATATTTAAACCTATTTGTAAACATATTCAAACATATTTGAAAATCAGATATGATCAATAAAGTGTGAATTTGTTTTAGGTGCATTTATCGCAGTTTTTGCCATCTAAAAAATTTTGTGGCGCTAGAAAATGCAAAATTCTTTTATATTTGAACTATTTCCTATGATACACCTTTCGATCGCATTATACAACTTTTCATCCCAACGATTTAGTAATATAAAACTTTTCCCGACCCGTTTTCCCCTTATTATCCCTTATCATTTTTTTTTGAATTGGCGTTGTGTTTTAGGGATCAAATCAATAGTCACTCAATTAATTCGCTTTTTTTAGGAAAAAATCCTTAATGGTTTAAAATAAAATTGCAAACAAGGCACCAAGCACCAACTGGTTTATTATTATAAGAATATTTTTAGCCCTTCAACAATTATTTTTGTCGAATCAAAGGAGACCATTTGTGTTGTGTTGAACAATAAGAACATTGTCGGGCAACAACAACAACAACAACAAGTTGTGGTGCGACGTGGCGACATCTTTTACATTCCCCCAATGAGCATATTGCGATTTCTATCTGCCAATAGCCCAGTACGAGCATATCGCACCTTCAGCTACGAGGTGATACATAAACAACGTAAATCCTCCAATAATCGCCCCCTCCATTTGACGCCCCACTTTAATAGACGCCTCCCCTGGGGGTATTGAAAAATAGATGTCCTCTCCCCTCCAATAGACGCCCCTTTCCATTGTGTGAAAATTTTTAACATGAAATTTGGCAAATTTTTGACAAAAATTCAAACATTTTGGCGGTGCTATGTCGTTCCCCGAGAAAGTGCCAAAATGGGCGTTCCCCGAGAAAGTGCCAAAATGGGCGTTCCCCGAGGAAGTGCCAAAATGGGCGTTCCCCGAGGAAGTGCCAAAACGGACGTTCCCCGAGAAAGTGCCAAAAATAAAAAATAAAATAAAAAATAGTAGAAAAAGGTTAAATCGAGGGGAAATCGGGGGAAGGATAAAAAAGGAAAATTTAAATAAATAAGAAGGAAGAAATAAGAAGAGTTTAATGTAGGGTTCAATTCGGGGGGGGGGGGAAGCAGAATTGGCGGG
>JAQIYK010000732.1:0-12348 GCA_034700465.1 Rotylenchus robustus | reverse complement strand
CAAAGGGTGTAGAATCCGAATCTGACGTCAGATTTTGTCAAATCATTGATCTTATCTATGACTTTTTTGGTGTTTTCCACCAACTCCAGTATTACCAACTCACAGCCAGCTTTCCAAAAAAAAACGCACTTTTTTGCTGAATTTGTTCGATTAGGTTACATTTACGATCAGTTTTGGATATCAAGTTTTGAACCGAATTTGAACGGAAACTTTAATAAACAAAACAAAAACAACCAAACTTTATTTATATTTACATACTTAAGATAGCGCGATCAAGATTATTTATTATTCGTCTACTTTATTGGGGTCCTCCAAAGGAACCTGGGACAAAGGACCCTTTTTATTAAAAAAAACTAGAACACTTTTAATTCAGAAATGGCGAATTCTACTAATATTCCGGCAGTATTAAAGCAAAAATTGATCGAAGTTGAAGCGACAACTAAAACAATTGCACACCAGACTTTCCGACCAGCCGAAGCAAATTCGCAGACTATATCAGCAGAGAGTGGCGGGAGTTCCAGAGCATTTGACAATGGCCGCTTCCTTCTTTGGAAAGGTATCATTTTGAATTTATATGTTGAAAATATTCCATGCTTATGTACATATCGCATGTTCATGTGGATAACTCAAAGACCTCATTCTTTTTCGAAAAAGATCTTGAGAATCAAATATCACATAACACTGATTAAGCAGTCAATAGTATATGTAGGTCCTTGTTGGGATGCGCATCCCTTTCTCGAATCGCCACTATAATAAGAACTTATTACGAACTTGTTTTTTAAGGGGTTGAGACCGGGTTTTTCTACGTTGCCGGCAGTCCGACGCCCGGCTCGCTGTTCGTGTACGACTACAGAAATGGAACAGAAAAAGCAACACTCATGCTCAGCCACCAATTTGGACGTGCCGCCATCGTCGCCGATGTGATCTACTTTCCGCTTAGTGCTGAACACGCCGGATTTGTGGTGGCAGTTGGAGACCGGCAAATGGACAAACATGGCGACTATTTGGCCTATTTCTCGCTGAAAACGCGAACTCTATTAAACGCATTCCATGTGCCGTACCCAATAACGTCACTCTGTGCCATACTTGATGGAAGCGCCGAACGGAGTCAATTTACAAGGCTGGCGAGCTCTTTTCATAAGGTTAATTTCGTTTAGAAAAGGTCATTGCTTGATCGTAATATTCGTGTAAAAACATGGAACTCATATTCTCCTATATAGAAGTAATAATTGTTTGCTACAAAACTACAAATATAAACTCCATACTCCATAATTCCCATTTTTATTTGATTTTATAAAACCTGGTTATATCTGTTTGTCTTATTTGCAGGATTGGCCCCATATTTTGCTTGTCGGATGTCGTTATGGCTATGTTACTTTGGTTCATTTGGATTTAACAGCTGAGAGTGTTCATGTTCAGCAGCATCCTGTGGCCTTTGTGTTGAATTCAACAAATTCTCCGTCAATTCCGGCGCAAAAATCCGATGAACAGCCAATACATCCAATCCGCTGCAAAAAGAATGTCCATCTCTCTAGTATTTTTTTCATTACCAAGTAAAACTTTCAATAATTGAAATTCGAAAAATTCAGAAATTTTCTACGAAGACGAAATGTTCGTTTTCCGGGCAGATGATGGGGCAACACGGTGTATATCAAAAGGTTAATTGAAATAATATTAATTAAATTTAAAGATGATTAAATTTAATTCAGAAAAAGTTTCCGTGACCGCACTCCATTGGCTGGAGAGGAGTGGGCTTGCCATCATCGGGTTCAGTTTTGGCGGCATAATGGTCGTTTCGCTGAGGACATCCAAAGTGTTCTCCCTGATGTACATCGACGGCATGGTGCAACATTTTGCGGTCCAAGAGCCCGAGGAAGACCCGAGACCTGTACTCTTCCTGTGGGTTGCGTTCAATTCTTATCAAAGGTTTTTTTAAAAATTCTAAACCCGAAGTTTTGAAAAATAAAATAGAAAACATTTTTAGAGGAGTTGCATTGTTGTTGTGCAATGTCACATTTCCGAAGGACGAGGAGAGGGCAAAAGGATGTCCGGATGAGTACACTTACTTGGACCCTTTCTTCTCGCCATGCATGAAGGTTAATTTTATTTTTAAACTAAAATCTTTTTGGCAATTTGATTCAATCAATTTTTGGATGGGAATTTGAATCATTTTGAACACTGGGGTTCGGGACTGTTGAACAACTTCAAATTTTATTAGTATGTGCCGGACAATTGCACCCAATTGATTTCCATGCGCACCCTCTACCAGCAGAAGCGTTTTTCCAACAACAGCACAACCGATGGGCTAGTGTTGGATTGCTCCGTCAACAAAAAGGGCGATGCAAACAACCAACGGATGTTAAGTGCCCCAAGTGCCAACATGGACACATCATTGCTCTTTATCACCTGGCTGGAACTGCAAAAGCGGGGCGATATGAAAATACATGTTTGTTATTTTTCATAATTATCCAAGAGGGGGATCAATCCTCCCTCCCTCCCAACCAGGCACGCACCGAAGATTGATTTTTGAGAGGGCGGAAGATTTTCGCTGCGCTTTCGGCGCTGCGACCTTTTTTTTATTCGCGTCGAAAGTCGATTTTTACTAGATTTTTTTGGTAATCCCATCTAAAAGCAGATTTTAACCAGACCGGGGGACGGCGGGGGCTGCAGCCCCCGCCGTCGCAAAAAAAAATTGAAAGGAAAAAGAGAAAAAAGGGAAAAAAGATAAAATATTAAAAGAAATATATTTTTCGGCCAGCATGTCAGCCCCCGCCATCCCTCGGCCAGCATGTCAGCCCCCGCCTTTTTTTTACCCCTTCCGACGGTTCGGGAGGGGGGGCGCCCCCCCTGCCCCCCCTCGTTACGCCCCTGGCTCGATCGCAATGGTCGGTAGAAAAATATGATGAAAATTTAAAGGAAAAGTGAAAAAAAAATTTGGGCAGCTGAAAAATCATGCAAACTTGATTTTTAGATAATTTTCTACAATTTTTTTTCTTCAAATTGGCTTTGGAAGATATATAATCCTAATAAGTTCTTTGTGTACAGGGAGCACTGTTTGATCTCAACGCCTTTTACGCAAAGCGGTTGATCCCGAAAATTCAGCCGGACGCCACAATTGCTCGGCAAATTCCATTTCTGGCCAAGTTCTCTTCCCAAACATGCAGCCATGAGTTGCCAGGAGCCAATCCCAAATTGCTGGTTGGTATATTTTTAAAATTCTAATAAATAATACTGGATTTTAATGCTTTTTATATAAAATTGGGGAAAAACAAGTTTAATGTACAGTTTTTATTCTGGCTATAAGGTTAATAATTTAATCCGAAGTTTTGATTTAAGGATATTATGCCGAGTTCCGTATGCCGTTTTGCGCCTCTCGCCTTCCTCAGCGAGTCTATTGACCAGCTTTACTATCCGTCCACTTATTATTTGACTAACACCACTCTTTCATCAACACGGGTTTTCCAAACGAAGATATTGCCCATACAAGTCCAGGTAATATTTTTTTATTGTTTAATTGGGTTTCGATGGGAAATTCTTAGGACAGTATTTAGGTTTTTCTCATTTAAGTGAATTTTTAAAAATTAAAAAAATGTGAAAATTTATATTTTTTGGCGATAAGAGAAGATAAAAAGAAATTGAATTTTATATAGCGAACCAAATTTTTGTTTAGCTGATCGATGAATTGTCGCAGAATATTGTCAAATATTTCGAAAGTCCACATGAACCCGCGCGATGGATCCACGCCATTGGACTTGCCAACTCAGCGCCTTCCCCCAACATTGTTAGTTGTCCGTAATCTAAAAAAATCGGAGGAGCAGTTTATTATGTATTTTAAATTTAGATCTAAAAATTTGATTACTAGGGAATGCATTTGTTTAAGAAATAAACATAGAAGTTTTGGATTTTTTGAAAAACCCATGTGATCAAACGAATGCATCAAGGAATTTCTTTGAATTTAAGAAAATGATTATTTTGCTATGATTTTTGGGATGGAAAGCTATTTCTTTCCACCTTTTATCAGCTATTATATTTTGTAGATAAAGCTAATAAAACAAAAGTAAATTTATTATTTAATACACATTTCAGAACGAAGAACGGGTGTGTATGTTGCGGGTTATTATGCATAGTTTCTTCCCCGGCATCATATCACTGATTGAATCGTCCGCTGACTGCACGGAACTGCTCAAATTTGTGCAAAAATGGGTGTGGAAAGAGTTGGAAATCAACAAGACCAAGTTTGATGATCTCTGTAAGTGTTTTTCACATCTCCGCGCTTATATTTCATTTTATGCATTTGGTTTAAGGCTCTCCGCTTTTTGCCAAACCTCCACAAGAACTTTCGCCGAATGCCAGAGGCTTCATACACCATGCTCGGGTGTTTTTCAAGCGTGCATCAATTGTTTTTGGTCTTTTGCACTCAAAAGTGGAACGGATGGCTGATCGTGGTAAATTTATATTATTTTTAATTTTGAAATATGTACAAATATAATGGCCTATTCCTATTGGAACTTTGGAACGGAAGAGGCTCCGACACCAAAACACGCTCTTTTAAATTTACGTTCTTCTTTACTTTAAAACGATAATAAGAGAAGAACATAAAATAAAAATCATTTTTAAGATTAAACATCCAATTTTTAACATCATGATATATAAATGCAAAATACATAATAGGTGTTGGTCTTGGGTATTTGAAGATTGTATTTTCTCCTTTTATCAGAATTTTTATCGGTAATATCATTAATAAAATATCACTATAAGAAATTATTTTCGATCATTAATAAAATAAATCACTAACTTAACACTTATTTATCGCTAATAAACTATTACAAATAAATTATTTCCCTATATAATTTTGTAGAATGGAGCCGTTCAATCGTTGTGCAGGAAAAAACTGCTCGTCAGGTGCGCCTGTATTCCGCATGCATTGCCTTTGCGCTTGTCTACAAGTTGCTGCCATTGGATGGACTGAATTCCCGGCTCTACAGAATTGTTGCCGAGCAATTTTCAAAGCGCGTGGAAAAGGCAAAACAAATGACGTAAAATTTTTAAAATATTTTAAACTTTTTGGACAAAGGAATGTTTTGAATATCTTTGCAGAAAGACCCTCAAAATCCATTCCCTAATTGGTGAGATGGTCGAGCTGAACAGGCACAACGAAATTTGGCAAGGAAAAGCGGCAGCGGACTGGTATCCTCCGAGAGATTTTACGGTAAATAAAAGTATAAATATAACAATAATTTTTTAGTAGGAAAATATCTTCATTTTTCCAAATTCTAATTCTGGAATACGGGAATGTTTTTGAGACAAAAATGTACTTAATTTTATATATTTTATAAAATAACCATTTGAATTTAGAACTTTTTGCCCATTTTGTTGCTGGTCAACATTACGGAAGCAGCCAAGATAAGTGCCGTCGGCTATTACTGCTTGGATTTGGAGGCCGCCGTTGCAACATTCGGTTCCGAGGTTGAGGCCAAAGATGCCAGCACTCCGCCAAGTTCTTCGCTCCGTGCTCGCCTGAACCATAGCGAGACAACCTTCGCGTTGTTTCGAGAGTACAAATTCTTCTCGCTGTTGCTCTCCTTCCTTTGCCAAGAAAATTTTTCGCTGGAGGAAATGAATCGGATTAGGGCACTTTGGCTGGAGGACAAGCGCATGGCAGAGCTTAATCCGGTAAATCCTTTGGCTTTTGTTCATTATTCCAATTGGATTAATGATTAATTAGAAGCAAGTTGGGATGGGTCGAAAAGAAAATTTTTCGAAATTGAGTTTTTTAAAATTCGAAATCGAACTTTATCAACTAAAATTTAGGAAACCGAAAAATTGCTTACTCAAAGTGCAGTCAACTACGACGAGCGCACCAAGCTTGAAGAGAAGTTAAAAACACTCACGCTGGACAGTGTTGCCGAAGTCCGCAAAATTCAAGGTATGATTGAAATTGACAATAAATAAAAAATAAAAGTACAATAATTTTAGAAGAATTTTTGGCCATGGAATGGGGCCTGTACAAATACAACGAGCTGATGTTGGAAAGAAGGCGATACAACTGGTTGCTGGAGGTGCCGGTGTTGGAAGGCAACGAGCCAGACTATGTGCAGAAGTGCCATGCGCGTTGTTTGGATGTGCGACGTCGTTTGCCGTCCATTTTCAAGAAGACCAAACAGTTGCCGGACTTCATCATTGAGCGATACCGCAACAAAGGTGCGCTTTTGGTAGTAATTTTTCGAACATTTAGTGTCTTTTTCAGTTTTACAAGAGAAAAATCGTCCGCAGTTGGTACAGCAGATGGGATTGGACAGGAGGGAATTGGTCTTGCCAATGGAGTACGTTTTCGCATTAATGCAAAGATACTGATCATAACTATATATATTGGGAAACTGCAAACAAAAAGTTTTTTTCTGATTATAAGATAATTTTTAGCATTAAACATGGCGTCACACCATTCACTGCCATGACATCGCCACCAATCGCGCCTCAACAGCCGCCATGTCGTTATGGCAAAAGGGCAGCAGCACCTTCGCTTGTCAACACGGCTGCGGATGGGAGCGGCACGGATGACACGGAACAGTACGAAGAAATGCCATTGACCATCGCAACGCCAAGGTATGTATGAAACCAGTCAGGCCCATAGCAAGGGGTAATCTAACAATAAGAATCGAATTCTTTCGACCTATAATTCCCCCTCCCTGCAGTCTAGGTTAGTGGGAAAACAAAAATATATAAGAAAAACTTTTAGAAAACGACAACGAATTATGCTCTTCGAGGAAACTGCAAACTTGTCGGAGTATGGCGGCAACAACAATGCCATAGACAGCTTTTGTGAGGAGGCGGCGCCCAAAACACCAGAGGCAACGATGATGACGCCAAACACGGAGCGATCTCCTGTTGCCTGCAACATCATACAAAGAGGGTTTGTCTTTGGGGTTGTGAATTGGCATTCCCATGGGAATAAACCGTTTTTGATGCAAAGTACTCAAAAACTCTAAAATCACTGAAAAAGAATTCGTTCAAAAAATATACGAAATTTCCGCTTTGTTGTTTATTTTATATGAGTCCAGATAGACTAGGATAAATTAGGTGATACGCCTTAATCTGGTTGTTTAATCATTCATTTAAGGTCAGTGAAGGCCAAGGATTGGGAGCGGATTCTGAAGATCACTCAAACGCCCAATTCGCTTCGCAAGTGCATCAACAGTGGCGCACGACTTCCAGCGCGGCAACAACATCTACCGGCAGCACCCACCGTTTTGTTCCCGTCATCTGCTGCTGTTGCAGCTCAACCCGATGAAAATAGCGGAGTACCTGTTGCTGTTCATGCACTGGATGCTACGCTCGAGACTGGTGGTGCTGCTCTCCTGGAGAATGGCCAACAGGAAGAAGAAGAAGAAGACCAAGTTTCGCCAGCTCCAAACATGCACAAACCGGAGCAGCCGGCACCGGCATCCATTCTGAAGTCGGACAAAAGGCAGTCCCGCCTTCCACCGGACTCATTATGTGCGCATTTTAAAGGGTAAAGAATTGATAAGGTGAAATTTTTAATTTAAGCCACAAGACCGAAGCTTCGTTTTGCTCAAGCGCTGTTCACCACCGAGCGAATTCCCACGCGGGCAGAGAAGTAAACATTTTGTCATGTGTATATCTAGATATCTACTATCAAAATTTAATATACCATTAGTATGAATCCGATATATTTTAAATAAATTTGGAAAATTTATTTGTATTTACAATTTACAACAAAATTAGGCAATTATTCTTCATCACAAGCCATTTCAGAGCATTGGACGAACGCCACGACACGTCCTTTTCCAACTTTGCAACACTCTCCGCAAGCGAGTCCGAGTCGGCGGATGCTTCTACCGCTTCCGGTCCGTTGGTCACTTCTCCGGCACGCCTGTCCAAAACATCGCCGTCCTCACTCTCTCCGTCATCGACGCGCAAGCGCGGACGCCCTCCAGCAGATGAAGCAACTGAAAGCGGAAGTCCATTCAGTCCACCGCCGGCGGAGGAAGAAGGACGGGTGATGGGACCAGCATGTGAAGACGATGGAGCCAACAAAACAACGCCAACAAAGGAGCCACCACAAACAACGCCCGCCGCCGCTGGTGATGAACGACATGATCATCAACATGAACAACAACTTCCACAATCGCCAACGCGGAAGCGGGGTCGTCCACCCGGGACAACACATGCGGCGGCAAAGGCGCCGTCAACCGAGAACCATCCGCCGCCGTTGGATGACAATTATTCGCCGCCCAAACTGCGGTCCAAAACACCGCCTGTACTACCACAGACACCGCCGACGACGCGGCGGGTGAGCGGACGATTGCCTCTTAGGGCGGGCGGTGGGGGATCTGTGCCCGGAAGTCCGGCGACGCGACAACAAAAGGTATCATCAAAAAATTAAACATGGAGGCACTATATCGATACACCGAAAAATTGATAAATTTGATTTTTTTCTAAAAATGTCTAAAAAGTGATTTAAGTTGTAATCCGGTGAGATGTGTTGTTTAACCGTTGTTTAAGGTACGGCAACCGCCCGAAACACCGCCGTCCACAAAGAAGAAACGGGGCCGGCCGAGCTCCGCCAAAAAGTGAGCAGCGGAGACAACCACCTTTGTTGACACATCAATTGCCTATTTATTGTTCGAAAATGGTATTATGACCTCCCCATTATTGCAACAATTAGCCATTGTAATTGTAAAAGAAGCTCATGTAATAAATCGCAAGGACTCAAAACTGAACGAAAATGCAATTTTATTCTTCATATTCTTTTCAAGCACCACTTTTTACACATAATCAAAAAAGGAAAAATAGCAAATACTTTTTGGATCACTTGTTGAGCTGAATTCTCACGTCGGTGGCAATCTTCTGCTCAAAGTTGTCGGATTTGAGGGCGAACGAAAGTGCGAGCAGAGCGTAGTGGTGGTGGTGAACAGAAGCGGAGGAGGGAAGACACTCCACACAGATGCCAGCCCGGTGCTGGCTGATGTAAAGCACGCGACTGTTGATCCTGAAGTTTAAAAATGAGGATCCCCCTTCATTTGATTTGATTTTCCAATTTTCATTTGATTCCCAAACCTAGGAAAATGTCAATATTTAGCGAATATTGATAACTTTTTGTATTTTTGCTACTAATAAGTTGCTTCTAGGAACAAAAAAATGTGGAAGGAAATGTTTTCTTTAAAATTTTTGTTCGATTTTCAAATTTCTGTTCAATAGTAATGTTTGCAAATTTTTACTCATTTGGGTCGGCCGCATACTCTGAAGCGACGATGCTCTGTCGGAATGCAAGTGAGGAGCTGCTGCTGTCGTCGGCGCTGTCCCGGTTGGGGAGCACAAAATGCATCGAGAACTTTGAAGTCTGAACAAAAAAAAAGCAATTGTTGGTAAATTAGAACTACAAAAATCCAAAGTTTGTGTTCTTTTCAGCACCGATTCTCAAAAAAATTTGCAAAAATTGATCGGATCCTAAACGGAATCTGATTTTCAGTTTTATTAAAACAAACGATTATAGGCGTGAAAAAGTAAATCAAATCAATTTTAATAAAAAATAATACCAAAAATCAAAAGTGGAAAATCCTAACTAGAAATTGTGATGTGCTATAGTCGAAAACATGTAAAAACAAAAACTCTATTCCAACTTTAATTTTTTTGTTTTTTTTCTAACGCTGGAATGAACACACACATAATTGCCATGTTTTTGAGTTCAAACTATATATAATTTCAATTTTTCGTTTTGTTTTTAAATTAAATTTGCTTATTCTTACATCTACGCAGCTTTCGTCATCTTCAACTTTGCGCCCGCTCAATGTGATGTCAATTGGGTCCATTGAATTGTTGGTGAAGGCCAGAAAGAAGGCGGAACTCTGGCCGGGCACAAGCTCAACTGGTCGAGAGATGCGAATTTCGGGGAACAGATTCAGCGCGAAGCTCTTAAAAATTGACTTACTTATATTTTTAAGAAATTTAGGCAAGATTAGCAAATAAAATCATTTTATGAATTTGAATCTACTTACCTCTCCAAATTGCAATACAAATATTGGGCTTTATTTATTTTTTACATTTTTGACTTTGACGATCAATAATTTATTGATTTAAGCTTTATGAAAAGTTTAAATTAATGGCAAGAAAAAATTGCATCAAAATATTACATATTTTGAGAACAAACTAAAAAATTCCAAAGTCATAAAAATTCAAACCTGTAGTCTCGGCTTCACCACGTTTGGGGACAGTTCGCCCTTGTACAGCATCGTCTCACACTCCATGCATCGGAGTGCTCTGCGTGCGATCATCTTGCCCTTGGGCAGAGACAAGCTGCTGTTAGGGCCGCTGATGGGGTGCAAAATTGTTTGTGCAAGGCCAAGTGTCTGTTCGAGTTTTGGGGGCACCGAAAAAGTGTCGGGATCCAGCTCTGAAAACTTTTTTTGTTATTTCTCATGAAAATAGAAATCGGCCACAGTAGCAAATCTGGTGATTTAGAAAAAATTTACATTTAAAAAATGCTAAAAAGTATTGTTATAAAAAAACAGTTAAAAAAGCATTTGGGGGACCAAACAAACATTTTTTGCAAAACCAAAGGGAGACCAAGCTGATTTTTGGTTGCTTTTAAAAAAATTCAAAATCAGTGCCGAAATCTTCAAAGATTGAGTAAGGGAGCTTATGGCAAAAACTTCAGTTTTTTTCAGCGCTATTTTTGGGTTTGATTATATAATTTAATTTATTTAATAAAAAGTTTAAGTGAGAACCTGGGACATCGGCTGAGGGCAGAAGCAGCTCCAATTTCTCGTCAACTTCGTTCCGTTGGTTCAATGCCTTTTTGCGCATGTTGTAGGCATTCTGAAGCGCGAACCGATCGTTGTTGAGCAGACCAAGGTTTGAGAGCCTTTAAAAGATAAATTAACAAAATGGCACGAAGCAGAGAACAAATTCCAAGTTGCGAACTTTTCTCTTAATTACTGCCTTTTTGGGGTTTTACCTGTTTAAACAAAAAATTTGAACTAAAAGTCATTTCAGTTTAGAAGCAGGGGCGTCGCAGCCCTCCCCCTTGCCCAAAATTCCAATAATTAATTTTTTTAAAGGGTTTCCCCCCCCTTAGTTTTCAAAATTTGCAAAAAATTTCGCAGGCGCCGCGAACGAAACTATTAAAATTTAGCTTCCAAACCAATAATCGATTTTTTAGTGCAATACCGAAAATACACTCCCTGAAAATCGACTTTTTCAGTGCAAATAAAAAAAAGATCGCCAAAAATTTGGCCGTTCAGCCCCATCCGAATTTTTTTCTGGCGACGCCTCTAATTATGAGATTTATTCCCTTGCACTCCTAATTATTAATCATTTGTTTGGTGTCCTCCCAAAGTGTCGACAGACATTTGTTTTTAGTTATAAATATAAATGACCTCTTGGTAGTCTTCCTTTCCATCTTGTCAAAATTTCCCATAATTTCGTAGCTGGACATGCAAGAGCGTCGAGATATTTCGCGCTCAATTCGTTCGTAGTTGCTCTGTCCCTTCATGATGTTCATCACCTTGTTCAACTCCGCCTCGATGGGATTGTTCGGTTCCGGCCATGGCTCGCTGGATGTTGCTCGATCGGGCACTCCCAAATCACGATTGGTCCACTGGCATGCGTTGCAATGAAGATAGTACTGGTCTGCCTGAGGGCGTATAGCCAGAACGTGTCCTGAAAGACATATTGAAAGATAGGATTCGGAGAATCCAGTAAGGATTATTTTTGTGTTTTTCTTTTACATATACATTGAACTAACAAAATGCGTTTTAGCTTTTGGAAGCCTATCGACTCAAACTCAATTTTTCAATATTTTATAAAAATAATTTTTTTGACTTACTACACATCGGACATTCATGGCAATCTGTGCACCGAAAGCGGCGCATCGAAGCCTCCGTGAAGGTCGAGTTGGTCTTGCCAATGCAATTCGGGCAAAAAACAATGTCAATCTCTTCACTTAAACATGTCGGACATCGAAGCTGGGAACATTTTCGGCAAAAATAGAGTTGGCAGAGGGGAAACCAGGAGGAGCAGGAGCAGCGGTACTTGACCAGCCAAACTTGCAACAATGCTGTCATTTTATAATGCAGTATATATTATATATTATATGAAAGTAAGTGCAATGTAATGGTAATGATAAGTGTGATAACAAATGGCTGAAAATTAACAATTGTTAAAAATCCAAATTTTAAGGAAAAGAAACGCGTTTCTACGGATACCGCACCAACCGATACCGAAACTGTATCCAGCCGGCTAATGCATTATTAACAAACAGAGAAACATAAAAAAGGGAAAGAGTGTTGGCAGAGAAAAAAGAAAAAAGCAGAGAAGGAAAGATGGCGT
>JAQIYK010000731.1:0-12348 GCA_034700465.1 Rotylenchus robustus | reverse complement strand
ATGTTCGGATCATGTTTTGGCCATGTTCCGAACATTCAAATGTTCTGATTTTTTGCCCATAAGTACAAAACAGGCTGGAGAATCTATTCCGACACTTGGTTTAGCCAAAAACCGGTTTTTGAACCCATGTTTTGGC
The DNA here is from genome assembly GCA_034700465.1 of Rotylenchus robustus. Taxonomy (NCBI): domain Eukaryota; kingdom Metazoa; phylum Nematoda; class Chromadorea; order Rhabditida; family Hoplolaimidae; genus Rotylenchus; species Rotylenchus robustus. The sequence goes on along the minus strand of JAQIYK010000731.1, from coordinate 12,212 downwards.
ATGTTCTGTCTTAATGACACTATTTTTTAACGCCCTTAATGGCACTTTTTTCAACGACCTAGCACCCTCCTATCCATTCCCTGATATTTGGGTTTCCCTTCTGTCCAAGTACGTCTCCAACTTCTTGTTCTCCTCCTTCACCACATTGACGACGATCCCTCGCATAGACCACCCAGCAAATGTACCAATTTGTCCACTTCGCCAAACACACACATTCCTTGCTCCTTCCTCATCATTTCCATATAATAATTATTATTAGTATTATTTATTACTATTTTATTGTTTTGTTCCGTTGCTTTGATGGACAATAAATTTGTTTTGGCATGCCCCCCCCTTTCCCCCCCCCCCCTCTCCCCTTCCCTTCCCCCCCCTATCCCCTCCCTCTTCCCCTCCATCTTTCCCCTCCTCCTCCATTTTCCCCTTTTTAGTCTTTTATCCCTTTATCCCGCTTTATCCCTCATCTCTCTCCTCCTCCAAAAAGGTGTTTTCGCCACTTTTTCAAATTGGCGCCACTTCGCCCCAAGGCCATCCCTTCCCTTCCCTTCTCTTCTTTTCCCTCAATTCTCCACCGATTTTTTTCAAATTTCCACCACGATTGTTTGACCTTGAAATCACACACTCTCTCTCCCTTCTCTGTTTCTCTGCTATTCTCGCACTTTTTCACACTGTTTCTACACAATTTTTAATTCGCGCGAAACTTTCATTCATTGCACCACTTTTTTTGCTTAATTTATGAACTTAAAGTGGAGAGGGATAAGGGGAGACGGCGGGAGAAGGGAGTACAGCCCTAATCGATATACCGTACTCCGTCAATCCACCGTAGTCGATCAATCTACCGTAATCCCTCCCCTTTTCCAGCGTCAGACCCCGCCGCCCGTCGATGGCCAATGGTCCGGCTGGTCCGCCTTCGACTGCCAGCAGTGTTCCTGCTCCGGCATCGTCGGCTCCATCGGCGTGGTATGCCAACAATAATAATACCGTTTCCTCAACTCCGGGGTACTGTATGTTGTTGGAAAGATACGGTAGTATTTGCTCTAATAAAAGCCCCGGGGCTTCTATGTTTTTCAACACCCCCGGGGGCCCCTATTGGAGGGGGGCTCCTGTTGGAGGATTTACGGTAACTTTATTTTGCCCAATTTTTAAAATGTGCAAAAAATTGGCAAAGATTTTCTTTGGGAAACATCAAAAAGTCGAGTTCACATCACGGGGCACTGGATTTGATGTTCGGTGTGACAATAGCTTTTACTGGTCCAGGGAGATGGAATTCGATTTCTTGTCCACTCGCTGTTGGCCAAACTTGCTTTTCACAATAATTTGCTTAATTTTTGGCCAATCTTTTTTGGCCATATCCCCCCCCCACTTCATCTGTCTTCCTTTTCGGCCATATCCACCCAGTCCATCTGTCTTCCTTCTGGGCCATATCCCCCCAGTTCATCTGTCTTCCTTCTCGGCCATATCCCCCCAGTTCATCTGTCTTCCTTTTCGGCCATATCCCCCCAGTTCATCTGTCTTCTTTCCCGCTGCTTCAGACCATTTCCCATCGGAACTGCTCCAACCCGGCCCCGCGCAACGGCGGCGCGGAATGTACCGGCGCCAACCAAAGGGCCGCTGTTTGTGCGCGGAAGTGCCAAAACGAGCGGGAAACGGTGAATCAGGTCAGTGATCAGTGAATGGACCAAAAAAGAAAAAGGTAGGGACAAACACTTTGGAGCAGTACTTCCCCCTTATAGCACATCTCCAATAAATGCGCGGAGCATAGGCGGATGCGCAAGGACCCGGAACTGACCGGCACGGGCAGTCAGCTTGGCCGCTTCCCGCAACGTGCGTGCAAAGTGTTCTGCGACGTGCGCAACGCGTTCGGCGGACAACGCAACTACCGCTTCTACGGGGACAGTCTGCCGGACGGAGGTACCGTAATCCACCATGGTCCGAAGTATACCGTAACCTGTTCTTAAATTAATGTTCCTCAAACAGCACCTTGTGGCTGGGATCGGTACTGTCTGAACGGGGAGTGTACGGTAAGTGTGTATTACCGTATACCAACACATCACATGTCCATATGTCGTTGCTTTTGGGTTGGTGCTTTGAGATTTGTACGGTGGTGGGAAGTGTTCCAATTTCGGGATTTTAACCGTGTTTATACCATATCTTATTATTTTTACCGTATATTTTTTAGTGTTTTTTTCAAAAACGCATTTTCTTGTCTCTAAAGGAGGACAAAGCATCTTTCCTTCTGCTGATGATCTCCTTCACAAATTGGTTTTGTCCATGTTCATTTTGACTTTGTTCTCGATTCTCGATTTCGTACTTTCACTGTTGTCCATCCCGAACATTAATCAGATTGCCGACAAGTACTTCTGGCCCGACTGTCTCCCGCCACAACTGTCCCCCACCAAAGTGCATCGTCCTCCAAAAGTTGCGCCCGGTCGCCGGTTGCGCGTGTCCAATGACAACGCCGGGGGAAATGACAGCGCTGGGACCAGGACAACAACCACCACAACAAGGACGACGACACCAACACGTTCCTGGAGACTGGTGATGATCCCCAACAGGACGGGCAACCATGCCCGGTTGCGGTGGCGCGAGATGGTACTGATGGAGGACAGACAGTGGATAAAATTGACAACGCGGGTGGCCTGACTTGACATCGTCGGATGCGGATTGGGCAAGATGTGCCGGATGGGGGCGTTGTTTTTGTTACAAACCTTTTTTTGCTGTGGGAAAAGCATTCTTTTTTGTTCGGCTTCACTTGTACTCAATTTTACCAAATTGCCTTTTTTGCGTCTTTCAATAAATTACTCTGATCTCTTTGACCGTTCTTTGATCTTTGCTCCGTTCTTTGATCCCTTCCGCTTGGTCCCTCTGAAGGAGCTTAGCTGCGAGGACTCTTTGCTGGTGATTGGCGGAGACGGAACATGTCCAAACAGTCGAGAATGGTGCCCGTTGGCCAGTCTGGCCAGTCTGGCCAACAGTCCGTCACACTCGAACGACGTGGCCACGGGTCAATGGGCAGAATGGTCAGTTTTGATGGATTAAATTAGAATGAATCGGACTAAAAAATTGGGCTTTATGGATTAAAAAAAATAATGAATCGGACTTTATGGATTAGAGAATAAGTCAAAAAATTGTCAAAAGTGAGCAGGTGGGTACCACTATGACTACAGTATCCCTTCCGAACTTTTGTAAATCAACTTACTGTATTTTCCTTCTCTAAGGTCCCATTGGTCTTCGTGTACGGCCACTTGCGGAGATACTGGCGTGCAAATCCGCTCGCGCAGTTGCAGCATTTTAAACAGATGCGAAGGGGAGGCGAGCGAGGGACAGAAGTGCAACAGGAAGGGTGAGTACCGAGGGGACAGGCAAATGTGGATTTGGCAGAATGCCAAGAACATTTTGGACCTGGGGTATACTGTACTGCAAGATGCATCAGATTACATGTCTCCTTCTTCACAACTCCATCTTTTTCAGCATGTTCCACGGAGTCTTCGAAGGAAGAGCCTCATTGGTCCGAGTGGGTCAGTTTTCTGTGATTTTTTGAAAATTTTTTTGGGGTTTTTAAATTTAATTTTAATTTCGAAAACAGACCCCATGGACCGAATGTTCAGTGAGTTGTGGAGGGGGCAGCAAGGCCCGGTATCGAAACTGCACCACCACACTGAACACGGTGGCATTTTCGTGTCCAGGTAAGTGCCAGGGGAGATAGGGAAAGACAATGTTGATGAACATAAACAACAACAGGGCAAACAATGGAGTCGCGCAACTGCAACGAGTTGCCTTGTGGCACAACAACGACATCAACGACATCAACCACAACAGCGACCACAACAGCAACCACAACCGCCCCTTCAAATGGAAGCAAACAGCGCGGACAGTGGGACGAGTGGTCAGCGTGGTCGACATGTTCGAGCAGTTGCGGGCCCGGTGCAAGTGCAAGGACGAGGACATGTTTCCATCAGCTCAATTCCCAGGTTTCTTAAAATACATTCTCAGTTCTGTGTAAAGAATAGACTTTTGCACAACTTTTCTGCTCAATATTTTCATTTTTGCGACTTTAGGTCATCGTCTAGTACCAGGAACAAATATTTCCAGTAATGCCCACCTGGGAACTGTGCAAGAAAACATTTTGCAAATTTTGTTGTCCAAAAGTTGAACCCATTCATTATACCTAAGACCTTAAGGCGATCTAGCTGAAAACAAACAGATTAAATTCCTGGCAATTTAGCTGATCTTTAGTCCAATTTCAAAATGACTATTTGGTTGTGTTTTTAAGGTGCCCTGCGAAGGTCCCTCCCAACAACGATTGGCTTGCAATTTGAAGGAGTGCGCCACCCCCGCCGGTTGGAACCCATGGGCAAGTGTTGCTTCTTTCGCGCTCTTGAGCTTAATTTTCTTGATCTTTTCGTGCTCTTGACCTTCTTGCTCTCGACCTTCTTGATCTGACCTTGATCTGACCTTCTTGATCTTGACCTTCTTGCTCTCGACCTTCTTGCTCTTGTCCTTCTTGATCTTGACCTTCTTCTCTCGACCTTCTTGATCTTGTTCCGATTGTACTTCAATTCCAACCATTCCTTGCAGGGCGCCTGGAGTGACTGTTCACTGTTGTGCGGCAAAGGCATGCGCTCGCGCAGTCGGTCAGTGTCCATCCAAATATCAAAATACCTTAAAAATACTCTTCGAGAAGCTATTTTTCAACCTCTCCTCGAAGGAAAGAGCAATTTAAAAGGGATACAGTATCCAAATATCTTTGTACTTCCTCTCTCAAAAGTACCGTAGTCCGTGTCCTAAAAGTTTCCAATTTTTATTCAATTTTCAATTTTTAACAATACGATTGGAAGATATCATATACCAGCCTACCCTGTTACCCTCAATAATTTTGCCATTTTGGCCAAAATATTATTATGTTGTTCAGGACATGTTCCGCCGGTGCCAACTGTACCGGACCTTCTGTTGAACAACTTTTGTGCAATAAACAGGACTGTGGCCAGTTCACCAACCAAACCGGCCAATGGAGGTACGGTATCTCTGGTTGGACTCAACTGTACTGGATTACTGTATTTTGCAGCAGTTGGAGTCCCTGGGGTCCATGTTCGGTGACGTGTGGGAACGGAGTGAAGCGGAGGACGAGGCACTGCAGGCAGGACAACTGTCCCGGCAGTTACATTGAGGTCAAAAAACAAAATTTGCCGCCAAATTCAAAAATTGGAATTATTTTTTGACATTTAGTCCTCAATGTGCAATGAGACTGTCTGTACAGTGTCGGATGCCAGTTGGGGAGGTCCTTTTCTGTTTATCTTTCCTCTTTATTTTGGTTATTTTTGTTGAGGTTGGGGATACTGGTCGCCATGTTCGGTGAGTTGCGGGAACGGAGTGAGGCGACGGTTGCGCAAGTGTTACGGCAGCGGAACATGCGAGGGAAGCGAAGTGCAAAGGGAACAGTGCAGGACGGGACAGAACAACTGCACGGGGAGGTGAGGGGAGGAGGGCGAAACAGACAAAGTCGAATTACCGTACCGAACAGACAAAGTCGAATTACCGTACTTCCTCGGATAGACAAATCAGCCTCCAATTGAAGGAACTTCTCGGAATAGATACCTCGGGGGGGGGTCTATCGGAGGAAATACGGTATTTAACTCTGATAACTTGGAGTACACGGTACACGACATGTCCAATCCTCGACTTTGGGGAACGGTATACTGCGTATCCATTCGCACTTTCTCCACGGGTCTGTTTTAACTGTTTTACCATAATGTTCTCTATTTTCTACCGTATCCCTTCTCCCCATTCGCTGCTACCGTACTGTATTTGTCCTTCCTACTGTATTTGTTAACCTCGACTGGTATTCATAATTCTTTCCTTCCTTTTCCCATTGCGTTTTCTACCCAATTTTCACCGTTGTGCAGTGTAATATCAATAATATGATGTACCAATTGTGTTCGCTTTTTGTTTTTCACCAATTCCAAATTTTGTTTTCTTTGTTTCAATTTCAATCATCGCTTTGTTAAACACTAAACTATGATATGCTCCTTTCCTTCCTTCCTCCTCTTCCGTTTCCGTCCCTTCCGTTGGTTGGTTAGTTCTTGCTCCACTCCACCTTGATCTTCTCATCTTTCTGCCAAAGTGATCCCATTGATGATCAACTGATCAACACATCTCTCACTCACCTCGTCCAGTGCGAACTGCTTCTTCTCCACCTAACCAAAAAAAGACAATAAAAAGTCTGAAAACGGAGTATTATTGTTGGATGATTGGCAAAATTATATTTAATTTTCAGTCAATTTTTGTTTGCATCAGATCCCTTTCCTCGTCTTACCTACCGTCTTCAGGTTGTTTCGGAAGTCCATCTTCTGACCCTCCAGCTTGGCCGTTTTCAGTTTGGCGAACTGTGCCAGATGGGAGTTTGTTTTGCATCGTCCACTTATCCCCCCTTTACCTGTCCCTCCGTTTTGGACACTTTCTTCAAGGTCGGCTTGACGCTGAAAAATGTAAAAAATAACACAAAAATTGTTTCTTTTAAAGACAATTTTAAATTGTTTGTTTATTTCAGCCCGAGTATACGGTATAGGTAAGTGCCCTTTCACTCAGAGTACGGTACTTACAATTTGCCGCGCAGATCATTCACTGCGATGGTCAGTTCATTGATCTTTGGGGAGAGATTGTTAGGAACAGATTGGACATTCACCCCATCCAATCATTCATTCCTCAAAATGTACCTCAAAGTCCTTTTGTCGCACCTACAGAAGAGGAACAAAAAGTTTCAACAAAATTCGGTTCAAAGTTAGTCACTTACCGTATAACTCAGATCGTATTTTTCCGACTCCAACTGTCAAAAACAAAAAGTTAACGAACTGTACCAAGGACGGGTAACTGTACTGAAAACTGTTGAACAGCCCTTTCTTTGTTCGAATATACTGTTTTTTGAATACAAAAATATTGGGTTGGGTACTGTAACTTTTTGTGATAATTGGGAACAGTTCCCCGTCGATACTCCCCTCCATCCCCTCCCTCACCCTCCCTCCCTCCCTTCACCTACTTTCACAATTCGGTCCGAGAAGTCTTTGACGATTTTTTGCAATTCACCTGAATGGACAACATGAAAACGGGAGGATAGAGTAGAGAATCGGGTCTGGAATGGTTTGGTCTGGCAATGGTTTTTAGATTGGGCTTGGTAAGTCCCAAACTCTCTCCAAACTCGGACTCTGACCCTTCTCTCTCCCACCCCCCCCCTCCAAACTTGCCGTCTCCCCGCGAGTCCAGGTCCGGTATTGAGATGATGCGCTTGTTGAGCACGTCCTGGCGTTCCTGCTCCTTGAGCATCTGCTGCTTCTTCAAGTCCTCCGCCGCCTTCATCATCAGCAGCTTCTGAACCAAACAAGATCATCCCCATCTCATCCCCCGTTCCCTCCGGCACTTGCCCTCAGCTTCTTCTTCCTCTCCGGCGTCAGGAAACCCTTCTTGGCCTTCTTCATCCGACCAGCCTCCTCCAACCGCTTGCGCACCTCCGCCTTCTTCCGCTCCCGCTCATCGAGCTTCCTTCTTTGCTGAAAACGAAATAATGCAAATGAAATAAATTAAAATTATTTTTATAGGCTATTTTTTAATAAGTACCGTATTTCCTCTAATAGAGCCCCCGGGGGTTGTATTTTTCAATACCCCCGGAGAGGGGGGCTCTATTGGGAGGGGGTTCAATTGGAGGGAGGGGTTCTATTAGAGGAAATACGGTATGTCTTAGATAAAGGATAATTGTTTTTTTTATCAAAAAAAAACTTTTAAATTAATTCTTAAGCCATTGCACTAACCGCTTCCGTCTCTTCGCTGTCGATGCCCATTTTGGCGAGTGGGTACAGGTTACGGTATTTGACCTAATTAATAAGTAAAAGAAATAGAGCGGACAGATTACGCTACACTCAAAAAGTGCATAATTTCCAAAAAGAAATGGTATATTTGAAAGATGAGAAAGTGATGGTAAATGTGGTAGATCCAGAAGGGAAGATAGAATCAGATTACGATGGAGGAGCAGGAAAAGAGATCCGAGAGAAGACAAATCGAACTAAAGAAACAATGGATGGAAAGGACGGAGGAGGAGGAGGAGGAGGAGGAGGAGGGGATGGGGAAGAGGGGAAGATGGAGAGTCGACTCTTTCAAATCTGTGCTTCTGGAGGACGGATAAACGAAGATGTACCTGCTGGAGGAGGGGAGAAAGGGCGAAGAGTTGGGCCGAAAGGAGGGCGAGGGAGGGAGGGAGGGGGACTGTTTGTTTGCTGATGAGTCCAGCAGCTCCTCTTCATTCCACCAAAACCAACACTTACCCATTGATCAGTTTATGAGCAAAAAGTGGCTTAAACATTGACAATAATTGTGGTGAAATCCAAGGAAAGTGAAAAACACTTTTTGAACAAACACAAAAAGAAAGTATTTGTTGATGTAAACAATTGAATGGACAACAAAGACAAGAATTGAAGACAAATTCAATTAATTAAATATTAATTAGTGACGCAATTACCAAAGTTATGAGCGAGCCAATCAATTACTGTAGTATGACATGCATCCCCATTTTTAACCAATCGGGCGAATACAGTACTCCGACCGTGAAAAGGAACATTATTTAGATCCGTGATTAAACCGGTTTAAAGACGTGAATTAAACCGCTTTAAAGACGTGAATTAAACCGGTTTAAAGCCGTTTATTAAACCGGTTTAAAGACGTGAATTAAACCGGTTTAAAGCCGTGAATTAAACCGGTTTAAAGACATGAATTAAACCGGTTTAAAGACGTGAATTAAATGGATTTAAAGACGTGAATTAAACCGGTTTAAATATGTGAAGTAAACCGGATTCACGGATTTTAAACCAGTATATTCACGTATTATAAACTGTTTGATTCTGATATTTAAAAAATGTTTCATTTCACGGTCGGTGTACTGTATTCAACTGATTGGTTAAAAATTTTAATGCATTTTATACTACAGTAATCATTGGCCCTCTCATAACTGTTCCTTTAATACGGATGCTAAACAGATTAAGTTGGAATATTATTGACTCCATTGGTGTATATTTGATATTGAGCAAAAAAGACAATGTCAAAATTAGACACGAAAAATGCCACTTTTTACCACTAATCTTCATAGACATTCGCTACATTGAGCCCATAAAACATTTAAAAATAAAAATATATGTTACCCATATGGATTTGATGCAATAGAATTCAACAGTTAAATATAATACAAAAGTACATAATTTATAGGATTAGTACCGTACCCTCTTTGTGCCTTCCAAACTTATTTTTATTTTATTTATCCAAATTAGAAAAAGCAGTTAAAATGTGCTTTATTAAATAGCGAATTGATTGGGTTTTTGTTTTCTTTTGATTGGTCTTTATTTATACTGTATTTGTTCCGTCCATCATACTGTATTTGCTTTGTACCGTTGTTCATCCTTGCTGTTTGAAGCACAAACAGATCACTCCGTTGCTTTCCGCTTCGCAGAAGAGTTCTGTGATCAAAATGGCACTTAAAAGAAGGAAAGATTGGAAGAATGATTGTTTACCCGAGTTGACGATGTAACTGAACGCATGTTTGGCGCAGATCACTGTTGTGAAGGGGGAACAATAACAGGGAACAACATGTTCGAATTATCAATATTGTATACATAGGTATGACAACACCATTTCTCTAATAGAACTTCCCGACCGGAGAGAACATTGACAAAAATACGGTATTGTTTAATGGGAATACGGTATTTTATATTTTTTGCCCATTCTCACCGTCAATTTTGCCGTTGATCTCAGCCGCCACCTTGGCCTGGATTTGGCGCTTCGCAATGGACGGCTTTGGGTGGATGTTCTGTTCAAATGGGTCGTTATTATCACAATGCTCCTCCCGTATTGCCCACCTCCAGGATCAGTTTGCGCATTTGTTCAGAGTTGCAGTTCCGTTGCGCCGTCGTCTTCTCCGCACTCGTCCCTGGCGATGTTGTTGGTTGTGGTGGTTGTGATGTCACCGCAACTGTTGTCCTTCCTCCTCCTCCTCCTCCTCCTCCTCCTCCGCCCTTCGCCCCCTTGTTGCCCTTTCCCTTCACCCCCTCCTTCGCGTTCTTTTCCTTTCCTTTTCCCTTTTCCAACTGTGTCAGTTTCGGCACCACTGCCGTCCTCTGTCGTGTTGTCGTCGTTGTTCCCGATGTTGTGCTGCTCGTCTGTTCCGATGCGTTGCTCGTTGTCTCCTCCTGTGTTGCACTGGTTGTTCCCTCCTCCGCTGATCCCGTCGTCTTCGTTTTAGATTCGCCTGCCGAGGACGGCTCGCTGGTTGTTGCCGGTGCAGCAGTACTGCTTCTGGTCTCCGCTGAACTCGTTGAACTTGCCCCACTCGCCGCTGGTTGGTCATCGGTCGCGTCGTAAAGTGTGTCGGCACTCTTGCTATTGCCCTCTTCCTCATTCTCAACAACAAGACCGTAGCATATGAATTGTAGGGTTGGCTACCGTATCCCCTTACTCAGAATATCCCTATTGTCATATACGGTATCCACCCTGATATGTACCGTACCTGATCCTGTCCAATCGGCACAATTGGCTCGTTCAAATTGACTGCTGGTGGATCACTGCCCCCGAAGCCCACTGGACGCTCGGCCCCGGTGCCAGGAGGACTGCTTGCCCCGGTTGGAGGTGCTTGTCGCTTCACCGCCATCGAAGTGGAGCAGGACAGCAGAAGGACGTAGAGAAGGCACTGGGATGGGAAAGGGAAGGATTTGAAGAAAAAATAACGACTAATGTACCCTGATTTTCTAACCAGAAATCATTGGTTTCCGTTTACCGGACTCCAACGAAATCAACCCTAAAAAACTTACAATCAAATCGGATTGGGCGGGCTGGCAAGAAATCATTTTTGTTGTAGCACTGAAGAGCTCAAAAAAGGGATGACTTTCTCGTCGGGATGGACTTTGTTCCAAATGGTAATGTGCTGTGGTGATCTGATCGGAGCTGATGGGATGTGAAGCTCCTTGTACCGCCCGCCCTTTTGGTCTTTTTGTGGGCAATCGGTGGAGGGAAGGAAGAGCAGAAAAGGCACTAATTGGGTGTGATGATGTTGACCATCCCGAGAAGATCGGGGAGGAAGAAGAAGGGGAAGAGGAGAAAGCGCAGAACAAGTTTGGGTCGGAGGGGAGAAGAGACACAGAACACAGAAACAGGTTCGGAGAGATAGGTTGGAGCAGATATCCGACCCATCAGTTGGGTCGAGAAGTTGGGATTAGTTGGTTTTTGTGGGTTTGATGGATGGGATAAGCTGAGATGGGTGGGATAAGTTGGAGTCGGGAAATTCGGAAGGATGGGCGAGTGACCAGTTAGGAGCAAACAAAAAACAGCGCCAATAACTCTAATAGCCAATTGTTGGTTCGGTAGCCCATCCTTTGCCCCAATCTCCCAGTTCCAAACCATCACATCGCATTCCTCAATTACCATTTAATCATTCATAATATTTGTCAGATTGTACATTCTGTAAAAATTGTTCGCAAGGATTGGATTAAGTTGGTTGTTATAACTAGCTATACATCATCTTCATCTCATGCCCTCAGGGCATGTTGTTCTTCCCTTCGTCTATTTGCCCGGTGGTGCATAGGCCACCGGTCCCGCGGCGGCGCCTCCGTTCACGGGAATGGCCGGCGCTGAAAAGGGATGTTCAAATTCAATACAATCATTTGGCGAAGTGTGCCAGACAAACCTTGGGCACCGGCACCCGACGGGAGTGCAGCAACGGGCGCATTGGCGGTGCTGAACAGACTTTGGAAGTAGGGCGAGTAGCTGGTGGCGGGCCACTGAAAAGATCAAAAATTGACCCAAAAGTGATCAGAAAAGAAGTAAACCGCAGCAGGTTGTCCACCGGTAAAAGCGACGAGAAGGAACAGAAGAAGAAGTTGTGCGGGTGAAGGGCTAGGATTGGCATTGGAATTGAGGGGCATTTTGAGGAAAGATAATTTGGATAATGGGACAGTGTGGTACTGTGTATGTGTATGTTGGATATGGTGAAGGAAAAAAGGTTGGTTAAGTCGGGAAGTTGTTTGATGATCCAAAGTGCTGATCCCCCGACCATTTTATAGGGATGAAAAAGACACAGTCATTCATAAGTCACAAGTCACTGCTGTCCTTCGTCGGGAACTTGTCCACTTCGCACAGAAAGTAAGGGCCAATTGGGAAATGAATGGGACGGAGGGGAGAAAAGGAAAGGA